>JAJSRW010001257.1:7500-44098 GCA_022414725.1 Microglena sp. YARC
TTACAAGGGGCTCATGTCGAAAAAAGCGAAAACCCGAAGGATGACAGACTTACAGTATATAGAATATACAGAGCACGTACGAACAGTCTTCAAGCCCTGTTAGCTCAGTTGGTTAGAGCGTGGTGCTAATAACGCCAAGGTCACCGGTTCGAGACCGGTACGGGGCATATCTTTTTCATTTGCCCGCCGGTGCCCGCGTTGAATTTTATAATTAACATTACACCTCTTCAATAAGGCAATATTGTCAGGCTTCTTAGACTCCAGCATGAAGCTGGTTCTTAGAAGGAGGGTAATACCCGGGTTATACCTTCTAAATTGTATTTAAATACTGTATGCGATAGGAATCTGGTAATAATCACACAATTAAATGATCATTCCCTGTGGGACGACGATTTAATTACAATTGTACAGTAAAATTATCACTGCAGCACAAAGTCAGGGCTTCCGTCGGTTAAAAACGATTGTTTGGGGTCCCTTTCACCATTGTCTTTTCGTTGTAAGCCCCTCCTGTAACGGTCGGTCAAGTCCCTTTGGCCTATTTACAGCCTACCCCTCAGCCCTCACCCGCCCTCACCTCTAGTGCGGTTCGGAGAGATTTCGACCGCCACGAAAACAAGTCCTACGCACGCGCACGCCTACGCAGAGGTTGGTGTCAGTTGGGGCGGTTGAGGCCTGGGCCTGACTTTATTTGAGACAACCTTGGACAAGAATTAGTGCCGAGACGCGCGCCGGTGTCAACTTTTGCCGATCTGCTTTGCTGATGCGAATTCGGAATGGATACTTGCTAGTTTTCAAGGCAACATTTGTCAGCGATACGCTTACGGCCTCGCCAGCCCTATACGAGGACTTACTCCGACTCGGCTTAGAGCAAACTCGATGAGGAGGCCCATGAGGAGCGCGGCACTGACTTGGGAGCTGTAATAAGGTGATAATACTTGTGCTTGTTACTCGTAGCCGGCTCGGAGCAGCATGTAGTGCGCTGGTTTTTTGGGATTTCGCTTGGGCTGGGAGGGAAGTTTCGGGAACGCTCCCTGTGGACGCGATCCAAAACAAGGTGGGCCGTTCCAAATAAAGGTGATGCATAAGGGTCCCCTTAATGTTTTTTCAGCGGCATAAGACTGGTGGACATGATTGGCTTTCTTGATCCTTTTTTTTCTGGCACTACTTAATGTGCGCTACTTCACTGGCGGCGGAAGTTGAGAGCCTGGCACCGGCGGGCTTGGAGTCTTGGCTGAGTACGCCCTCACCTGACTGTGTGGAGGTGAATAGCCCTGGGTCCTCCCAGAGTTGGCCGAAGGGGTAGGAGTTGTCCAATGGCTCTGTGGGGGTCCCGAAGTTCGCAGCCAAGGTGATGTTTTTTCAATTTGTGACCTGTTCTGACGAGTCATAAACAAATTGACCTATAATGCCTAAAACACCTGAGGAGGGCTGCCCTCCCACCCCCCCACCCCCCCCACCCCACACACACACACCTAAATATAAATAAGATATATTAATAATGTGTGCCATAGTGAACGATACTTACACTATGGCACACACAGTGGCATCCTCAGAATCACCAAACAGGGATTGTGTGACAGTCAAAATACTCACCCATTCACCCAACCATACACCCATACACCCATCCATACCACCCATCCATACCACCCATCCATACCACCCATACACCCACCCATACACCCATCCACCCACCCATCCATACCACCCATCCACCCACCCATACCACCCATCCATCCACCCATCCATACCACCCATCCATACACCCATCCATACCACCCATCCATACCACCCATCCATACCACCCATCCACCCACCATCCACCCACCCATCCACCCATCCATACCACCCATCCACCCATCCATACCACCCATCCACCCATCCATACCACCCATCCACCCACCCATCCATACCACCCATCCACCCACCCATCCACCCACCCATCCATACCACCCATCCACCCATCCATACCACCCATCCACCCACCCATCCACCCATCCATACCACCCATCCACCCATCCATACCACCCATCCACCCATCCATACCACCCATCCACCCATCCACCCACCCATCCACCACCCATCCATACCAACCCATCCACCCACCCATCCACCCATCCATACCACCCATCCACCCACCCATACCACCCATCCATACCACCCATCCATCCCACCCATACACCCATCCATACCACCCATCCACCCACCCATACCACCCATCCATACCACCCATCCATACACCCATCCATACCACCCACCCATCCATACCACCCATCAACCCACCCATACACCCATCCATACCACCCATCCACCCATACACCCATACACCCATCCACCCACCCATCCATACCACCCATCCACCCACCCATACACCCATCCATACCACCCATCCATACCACCCATACACCCATCCATACACCCATTCACCCACCCATACACCCATCCATACCACCCATCCATACCACCCATACACCCATCCATACCACCCATACACCCACCCATACACCCATCCATACCACCCATCCATACCACCCATCCACCCACCCATCCACCCATCCATACCACCCATACACCCATCCATACACCCATTCACCCACCCATACACCCATCCATACCACCCATACACCCATCCATACCACCCATACACCCACCCATACACCCATCCATACCACCCATCCATACCACCCATACACCCATCCATACCACCCATACACCCACCCATCCACCCATCCATACCACCCATACACCCACCCATACACCCATCCATACCACCCATCCACCCACCCATTCACCCACCCATCCACCCATCCATACCACCCATCCATACCACCCATTCACCCACCCATACCCACCCATCCATACCCATCCATACTCACCCACGTTATCCACACATCCCCCCCCCCCCCCCCCCCCCCCCCCTCGGTCTTAAGTGGTGCCAATGAACTGCCGTTGTCAACACAATCTAAATGGTGGTCTCAGAATGTCGTTTGGAGGTCTGATTAAAAAAATAGCAATAAACCTGAGGAGGGCTGCCCACCCACCCACCCACCACTACCCACCCAACCCTCCACCCACCCAACCCCAAAAATGAGGTGCTCAAAATGACCTGGAAAATGGCTCAAAACATCTCCATGAATCATGCCATTATAGCCCCATCCTCGGAAAGAAATTGATAGAGCAATAGATGGGCTGTATAGATGACAGGGGATGAAGTATTATACTTCATCGTTACATGTTTAACACTCTTTTTCAGCCAACTCTGGGCTGCTCAATGTTTCCTTTTGACTCGCACTTGAATCTGGTTTGAATCACACAGTCTATCGGCCTTGAGGCTCAGCGTTTGCGGGCAGAATAAACCTGGGTGGTAAAAAAGCTACCACACCACTACGCTACCTGGGTGGTACGCTACCTGGGTGGTAAAAAAGCTACCACACCACTAAGCTACCACACCAAAAAAGATAGCTACGACACTCTGATTACCGGTATGTATTTTGGCATTCAGCCCCTTTTAGTGATATACAATGGTCTATTGGTAGACCAGATCGCTTGAGGATGAAGAGTCGGGGGTTCGACTCCCCCTTCGGTCGCTCTTGGCGTTGCAAGTCGTTGTCAACCGCGATGGTAGCTTGTCCAGTTGAGGTAGGAGACCGCTCCCCACCCGCGTACGACGGGCTCCCTTAACACCACGCCAGGGTACTACTTCTTGCAAAATTGGCCAGGGTTTAAAGCCCACAAACGTCAAATTGGTCAGCGCTTTTTAGTGCAAAAAAGCGCAAAAACTGCGCCCTCCGCCCACAGGGGGTTGGAAAAACTGCGCGAAACGCGCAGAGGGGCTCAAGAGGCAACGCTCTTCTTTTACATGTTAAAGTGTACTGGACACCACGAGCGGAGGGTATATGAGACTCTGTGCTTAAACAACAATAAAAAGAACCCACAAAGCAAAAAAACACATTACATCAGGGGGGTGTCGAGGACATACAACCCAAACTCCCAACCATCGTTTTGGTGGCGTAGGTATTGAAACCTCTAGAGTAGGACCCAGATCTCAACCACTAACAGTGGCGGAGATAAGAAGCTAACAAATCAGAAGACACAAGACAAGGAGAATAAATTGTGGTGCCACTAAGCAGTCCAAGTCTTTCTGTCTTGCTCTTCTACAAGTAGAGAGATAGTCGGCTAGGTTGCTTTAAGAAGACTTAGTGCCATTTCCATCCGGATAGTTTATGAATGAGGAATCGCATAATTCCACGTTCCATATCGGCACTGTACGGTCTCGGCATTGTTTTTTGCTGAGCATGCCGGAGCATGTTACAAAATCCTCACTTTGTCTCTGTCTGTCTCTCTCTGTCTCTGTCTCTCTCTCTCTCTCTCTCTCTCTCTCTCTCTCTCTCTCTCTCTCTCTCTCTCTCTCTCTCTCTCTCCCTCTCCCCTTTGCTTGCTCATAGACCTCATAGCGAGTTCCTTTTGTGGGTTTTATATTTGTTGTTTCGGCCCCCCCTCTGTTTATTGACCACATCTTCAGTTGTTCATCCATGAATGTATGAAGAGACTGTATCATTTTTTTTTGATACATATGATTTTTTTAGAAGAGGAGGAGGAAAGAAGAAAAAACGAAAAATGAAACAAAAATGGAGAAAAAAGCGATTTGTTCGAGTTTACATTGTTATGGTAGTAATGTTTTTACTGCCGAAGACGGCGAGCAGCGAAATTGCTGGCTGAAGCTATGTAACCAAGTTCAAATTCAAGTTATTGACCACAGTGCTTTGGATTCCTCGCTTACTGGCTGCTTGCTTTCCTTTTGGACTTTGATGTTTGTTTTTTAGTTGTGAAAGGTATTTCACCCCAGGAGGTAGGTCTCCCTACACAAACCAGCGGCACCAAGGATTCAGTTCGACTTTTTCAAGGTTTCTGGGGGTGCCTAAAAACCCTCATGCTTCCTCTTGTAAAATTTGACCGTGAGAAGGCTGTGCCGGAGTCTTGTATCGGTATTTTTTGCTGAGGTTTATGCAACCAATGGGCTCAAAAAGGCAACGCTGCCGCGCAACGCGGCAACACGCAACACGCAATGCCGCGCAACAACGCGCAACACGCGGCAACACTGCCGCATAACAACGCGCAACGCGGCAACGCTGCCGCGTGCGCTTAGTTGTACCCTGCACCGCGCCACACCAGGCGTTATCATTACCTTTTCCTACAAGGGTAAAAACTACGGAGCGCCCAAGAAGGTTGTAAAAGGACTGAAAACTGAATGGCTCTGTCCCAACTTAATTTTTTTTATATTTTGGTCGCAAGGTTGGACAGGCCTTGATGAGCTGATGCTCATGAGTTGGGGGGAGGTTAGTCCCCACAAAGCCAGTCCCCAGTGAATCAGATCTCCTCGTGTTTCGTTTTAGGGCCCCACCAGGCGTTATCATTACCTTTTGACATTTAGTGATGCAGCTTCAACATGAGCTGGTTAACAAGGCATTGCTACTTGGGCAGTACAGGGGTCCTGCCCCCTAGCAGTACACATGCACCTATTCGTGCTCCAACAAAATTGATCAGCATACCGGTAAGTGGAATTTTGGAGGCTTGGGCACCTCCTGGTTGTGAAAGGGTAGGTTCTGGCTGTTGTCATCTGGTTAAGGAAGGAGCGCTGCAAACAGCAGGGTTGAGAGTATCTAAGGTGAGAAGTGTGAGGCAAAGACCTGATAGATCTATATAGATAGATAGATAGATCTATATAGATAGATAGATATAGATGTATATAGATAGGTATAGATCTATCTCAGAAAATATGTGTTTTTGAAACCAAGCCAGGCAGTGGAACCTCAACACAGCCTCCACCTTTTTTTTGGTTGTGAAAGGAATTTCACCCGAGGAGGTGGGTCTCCCTACACAAACCAGCGACACCGAGGATTCACTTCGAATGGGTAAGGTTGCCACTCCTACGAAAGTGTAGGCGCACGAAGGGCTTGAGATATGGTGGGCCTACTTGGTGCCTACTAGTACTTGTGATAGGCGCAGACCACACAAAAGTGTAGGCCCACATCCTTAGCTCCTTATCTTGAATTGCGATACTCATATGAGCTCTCGTGAGAATCTGTCCTGTGTAAATAAGTCTTATAATTGTTATATAGTATACAATGTTCCGTTTGTTTGTGATATGAAGTGAAACCTGAAATAGTAGTTGAAGACAAACAAACAAACCCACGGTAGGCGCCGACCACAAAAAAACACCAAAAGAGTAGGCGCGCAAGAGATTAAATGTGCCTACAAAGATTAGGCGCACACATATGGTTGTGGTTTTGTTTTTGTGGCTCAGTTTGTGGTGGGGGCGAAGATACCAACCGTCGACCAAATGAGCGTGCACCACTACCCCTATTGACCACGGCAGGCAAGCTCCTCCTGACATGGTAGTTAGAGGCGGAGCCAAGAAGGCATGACTAGAAAACCACCATGAGGGCAGATATCCGACAGTGCTTCCCTACAAGGTTTGCTTGGGACCAGGACGCCAAAATACTGTGGCATTGAACCTCGCAATTAGGGTCAATGCCGCAAGGTTACTGCAGATCACAAGGGATGTAGAGCACATCACATTTGTAACTCAGCCTGTGTGTCCTGTGATCTCACGCGGCCCCCTAACCACGAAGGTAAACCACGGCGAGACAGGAAAAGAGCAATCATCTCGTTGAACTGTGGTCTAGGCGATTTGCACGTCTAGACCAGGGCTGGGAAAGTGGGTGGGTGTTGGTGTGGTGTGGTGAAAAGGGGTTGAGAGGGTGGTTATGGGTGTTGGGGTGGGAAAGAGGGTGTGGTGGGGAGGGGGGGGGGGGGGGGGGAGTGTATGGTTGTGTGAGGTAGAGTGAGGTGGTAGGGAGGTGGTATAGGTGGTAGGGAGGTGGTATAGGTGGTAGGGAGGTGGTAGGGAGGTGGGTTTTTGGGTGTACAGGTGGGGTGTGCGCGTTTGGCCGTGGGCTTGGAAGGTGGCTGTAAAAAACATGTTGAATTGGTCGGTTATGGGTCGGTTGCCTCTCAGGACGCAGGCTATGACATTGGTTGGTTATGTCTCAGGACGCAAGCTGTAACATGTGTTGCGTCTCAGGGCGCAGAGCTGGGGGCCCTCCTGAAGAACAGTTTTTCGGTACATGGCTCCAGCCAGCCATTTGGCTGCTCGCCGACTTCAATTCAAATCTAAGCATCATTATGCCGATACGGAAGTAGATACATACAAATATAAAGAGCACACCTTATAAAGAGGCGTGAGGTTCAGGGGGGCAGCCCATCTGCTTGCATTGGGGCCAAGCACCGATGTGTGTGTGTGTGTGGGGGGGGGGGGGGGGGGGGGGGGGGGGGGGCTGTAATAGTGTAATCCCCCTGGATGAGGGTTTTGGGCCTGGTCCATGTGTTGTCTGCACGCGACGATGGACTGGAAGGAGACAATGGGATCAGGATACTTCAGGAGGGCCCCCGGCTCTGCTTCCTGAGAAGCAACAATTTTGTTAGCCTGCGTCATGTGACGCAACAGACCCTTCCTTCCCGCCCGGTCAACGGACCCTCCCCGCCCATGTTGCGTCCTGCGACGCAACGGACTCTTCCTCCACATATTTAACCGAGTGGTTGGTATCATAGCCGACTTCCACTAATGATCACTGCAGCACGAACTCAGGGCCCCGTCGGTAAAACGATTGTTTGGGTCCAGTTCATCAGTGTTTTTTCTTTTTAAGCCCTTCCTGCCACGATTGGGCAAGTCACTTGAGCTTATTTGGGCTACCCCTGGAGTGTAACACACATGCATACATGTCGTTGGGGGGCATGAGGTGGGATTCAAGCATGTGTGTTGAGACTGTTAATCCGGGTTCAAGAGGAGTTCTGGTCTGAGTTCGTCCCAGGTGAGTTGGGCACTTTGGCCATGCTAGGGGAGGTTAGGCTATGAGGGCAGCATGTTTCCCAGGGCCCCACTAGGGAGGTCCTCCAGTTTGCCAGTGTCCATATACGGTACGTGAGTTTCCCCCCTTGATCCCCTTCTGGCACTTAAACAATTTACGCTCAATCTAATCTCTTCATACCTGCATGTATAAACAGTGAAATGAAACTGTGAAAGGAGTAAGGCCGCCAATTCTCGTCGACTCCCAAGGTCCTACGCGCCAGATGTCTACCCAAGTGGACAAATCTGCGCCCATCGAACCCTCGACCTCAAGATTGCATGCACTTTCGTGAGAGTCTTGCGCTCTGCCAACTGAGCTAGACGGGCTTGATACTTGTTGAAATGTAGCTTTATTATAGTACTATAATTATGGTTTGAATCAGGTTCTTCTTGGTTCTTCCTTTGAGGGCATTATCGTTGCATATTAAGGTGCTCATAGCGCATGCCCTTGGGTGGTATTTAGTTCTTTTAGTTTGGCCTTCCTCTCTTGTGGTTGGTGGGCTTGGTGTTCTGGATTGCTTACTTTTGCATCCCTCCCCTTTCCGCTCTCCTTTACGCCTCTAGTTTGTTTCCTTTTTGGGGACTTGACCTAGTTTGTTTTCAGGTTTGTGGGGGTGCCTTCAAAACCCTCGTGCTTCCGTGTTATAAAATTGGATGGTCGGCAGGCTGTGCTGCTGTCCAGTCTCGGCAGTGATTTGCTGAGTTTATGTATCGAACCCTCTCTCTCTCTTGGTTTTCATTATTTGATTAGTCTTCAGCTCTTTTGCCTTTGCCCTCTTTTCTTGTGTTTGTTGGGCTTGGTGCTGGGGATTGCCTGCCTCGGCATCCCTCCCCTTCACGCTCCCCTTTACGCTCTTCTTTCCGCCTCAGGTTGTTTCCTTTTGTTGGACTTGACCTAGTTTGTTTTCAGGTTTGTTGGGGTGCCTTTAAAACCCTCGTGCTTCCGTTTTATAAAATTGGATGGTCGGCAGGCTGTGCTGCTGTCCAGTCTCGGCAGTGATTTGCTGAGTTTATGTAACGAACCCTCTCTCTCTCATTATTTAAAAAACAAGAAGAACCTTTTAGCGGGTGGTTCCTCGAGTCCAACTTTAGGGCGGTGTTGTTTCACTGCTAGGACATGAGCCCCTTGTAATCTTTCTATTATTTTTTCCAGACCCGGTGGTTCCGGCTTCGGCCACCGAAGTTCGAGCCCCGCTGCCGGAAGACGGCGGGTGGTTTCTCGAGTCCGACTTTAGGGCGGTTTTGTTTCACTGCTAGGACATGAGCCCCTTGTAATCTTTCTAAAATCTTTCTTGTTTTTAATTATTTTGTGCGGCGATGTTTCACTGCTAGGACATGAGCCCCTTGTAATATTTTTTTAATTATTTTTAAGGCTTCGTCCACCAGAGTTCGAGCCCCGCTGCCGGAAGACGGCGGGTGGTTCCTGGAGTCCGACTTTAGGGCGGTGTTGTTTCACTGCTAGGACATGAGCCCCTTGTAATCTTTTTAATTATTGAGTCTTGTTAGTTTGGATTTGTGGACTCTTTGCGTGTAGGCAGGATTCTCCCTTTACTCCTTGGGGTGTGTTTGGTTGTTCTCCTAGGCACTCTTCTCCTTATTTGCAAGAAGGCGGTGCTGGGTTGATTAGCGCTTTTTTCTGTTAGGGGCATTATCGCTGCATATTAAGGTGCTCATAGCGCGTGCCCTTGATTGGTCTTTAGCTCTTTTGGCTCAGCCCTCTTCTCTTGTGTTTGTAAGGCTTGGTGCACTGGATTGCCTGCCTCAGCATCCCTCCCCTTCACCTCTTCTTTCCGCCTCAAGTTTGTTTCCTTTTTGGGGACTTGGCCTAGTTTGTTTTCAGGTTTGTGGGGGTGCCTTCAAAACCCTCGTGCTACCGTGCTATAAAATTTGATGGTCGGCAGGCTGTGCTGCTGTCCAGTCTCGGCAGTGATTTGCTGAGTTTATGTAACTCTCTCTCTTTCAATTATGGTTCATGCTATAAAATTTATTTTTTATGTTCATGTAACAAAACCTCTCTCCCATTGGATTTCTTCGGGCACCCCCTTTTCCGCTTTGGCGTTTCTCCAATTTGGCTCTTCCTTTTAGCCGCACTCCGTTATATATTAGTAGGATATGGACATCCTCGATTGCTCGAATCCTCGAATCAGACGTTTTCATTTATTTATTTTTACTTAGTAGTCTTAACTACTTTTAAATCTATTTTTATAGAAACCTAGTTAAATTGAAACCTTAGATGTGAATCTGAAACTAATCAAACCCGTTATATATTAGTAGGATATGGACATCCTCGATTGCTCGAATCCTCGAATCAGACGTTTTCATTTATTTATTTTTACTTAGTAGTCTTAACCACTTTTAAATCTATTTTTATAGAAACCTAGTTAAATTGAAACCTTAGACGTGAATCTGAAACTAATCAAACCCGTTATATATTAGTAGGATATGGACATCCTCGATTGCTCGAATCCCTCTCTTCCTAAAAAATAATGGCTCGGGCCACCCCATTTTTCAAAAAAAAAAAAAAACGTTTCTATGAATCAATGGTACAATATATGTTCGGACACTATGAAAATTCAGTCAACTATTGTTTTTCCGTGGGTATCGCAAGTAAATCTGGAAATGGAATTTGGATATCTAGAAATCAAGGTGTAAAGATGACGGAATTGGCTGATGAAACTAATGGAAGTCGCGGTTACAGTATCAATTCAATGTTGTTTTTCGTGGGTATCGCACAAAAATCTGAAGTTGAAATCCTGACCACAATTTCCAAGTTGCATTATTCATCTGAGAACGTTTGGTCTGTCACATTGATTTAAATACTTGGATTTTCGTGGGTATCGCACGGATATCCGGTGTACCAAAAAGCTGGTTCAGTTTTCCAACATTGAATGGATTAATCTAGTTTTTATGTACAATCAGTAATCTGCTCGAGTCCTCATACACAGCAGGATTACTAAGTTTACTCAGGTTACGATTGAATTCCCGTGGGTATCGCAAAGGAATGCAGAGTACCTCTGGAATGGTGAAACAGTTTTTGAAGTCTTGATCCTAATAATCAGTCACCTGCCTACAGTACAGTAATCAATTTAGTAATATACTGTATGGTCATAAAGGAACAACTGAATACGTTGACGTAATGATTGGTTTTTGTGGGTATCGCACAAGTAACCTGAGTTAGAAGTATGTACTACAATACATGTGTCTCATGTTGTGCATTGCGCAACAGTAAATTGTGCACAATCTCAGTTAGGCAATTGGAGGTCGTAGACATCCAAGGGACAAGCAATTGGACATCCAAGTTAGTCTGTAGGGCATTCAGCACGTAACGCATCAAGTACAAGTGGTAGTGCATATGATTTGCAATGACACAGGCTTGATACATTCTGAATGCTTGTTGGAGGTTCTACATAGGATGGGTAGTAACGCGGCCACGAGAAGCATCACTATTCATGTCTAACCTGAGTTCATCCGATGCTTTCTCTCTAGATGCTGTGACAGAAGGTGGAGTTGGTAGTGGCATGTCTGGGTCATCATATATCAATTTTGCAGGTTGGAGTGCATGTTTGAGCCTTGCGAAGCGTTCAGCACGGAATTCAGTTGCGTGCACACCTAGACCAGGCGTGACAGGATTCTCGTCAACTGCCTCCTGGTTGAGGGTGCCCGCGGAGTCGATATCCAGGATGTTGGCACCGGCAGTGTTGTCATTACCCTCAGAGTCGTCTCGCTCCAGGTCTTGGTAGCGTTGAATGTTGTCGTCGTCATCATCTTGCAGTGCATCAGCATCGTGGAAGTAGCGTGCAGTGTTCATGAAAGCCTTGTGAGATGACTTGTAGGCATAAGTCTTGTCATCATAGCTGTACATGATGGTGCGCAAAATTTTGTCACTGCAGGAGCTGCATGAATGAAGAGGTTGGATACATGTAAATAAATTACAATTTGTACATCCTGATTGACATTCCGAGATTTTTTCGCCATCAGCGAAGACAGCCCTGATAGTCAGTATCTCAAATCCAATAATGTATCGCAACAACGAAGGCTGGTCTCAGGCATTTATAAAAGAGGTCATGACTAAAATGATGAATCACGAATGAGTACAAGTTGTTCAGGCTATACATGCTCTGAGTGTGTGATGACTCTCCAGATTGCACTGAATTGGGACTCGCTCATACCCCTGCCTTGGCCCGTGTTTGCCCATGCAGATGAGGGAAAGCTGCTGGTCATATGCATACAAATAACACCCCATGTGCATACCATCTTGACAAATTGATCCTTGAACCAAATAAAAACCCTAGATGCTCATCCCATCAACCAAACATTAGGTATGTCCCAATTCCAAACAATTCCAAAGGAATCCACGCAATTTCAACAACTGGCACAGGGTGAAGTATCCTGGTACCTCAGTCAAGATCGGAGTGGCCACATTCCTTGTGCCGGGTACTACTCCTGCGCGGTGGTTCGCTGGGATTGGCGGCGAATCTCCACTCCATAAATTGAAGTCCTGCCCACTGGTGTCATGGACAGCGCCACACCTGCAGTGCCACGGATGATCGAGTTGGGGCTGGATTTCAAGAATCGGAACAGGAATTGACCGCATCGAGATGGCGATCAACCATCGGAGGATGCAACCAAGAGCACCGGCGAATCATCAAACATGTCCGGAGCAGGGATGTAAGTTGCAAGAGTCACCCACCTCTTGCCTCGGTCTCGACGGTGACAGGCTGAAGACTGAGGCGACTGCTGGACATGCTGAAGGCGCTGCATTCTTGAGCAATTTAGGCCTCATCACCCCCCCCGGCATAGCCATTTTGTAGGTAGAAGCGGCGGATTGGAAGTTGCATCGCAAAGTTCTCCAGAATTCTCCAGAATTTCACCCATGGTGACCGCGTAGAAGGTCTCCGTGCTAGTCCAGACGAAGCCCGCGAGGAGAATGAAGGCGAAGAGCTTGCTCATGACAAGGGATCACGAATGGGGTCAGGGGACCTACGGAGAGGATGCGAGGGAGTGGTGTCGACAAACGCGAAATGGCTGATACTTCACGGGTAGATCTGGGTAGATATGACAGTTATGGTGACAGCTTGAAGACGAATGGCAGCGTATGTTTTTCTTCGACCCCACTTCGACTTCATGCCACCGACAGCTATGGCCGACACAGGCTGAAGGGCCCAGCAGACCGAGCATGCTGGAGTGGGTACGCGTATAACCACAATATATAACTACGAGCATCGCCAGGCACGAGAACTCCAGCCTGGCTGCCTGGCACCATCAATCATTCAAACCAAAATTAGAGCATGGTAAATTTCGCCTCACAGCAATACAAATATAAAAATATAATTTGCTCGCAACCAGAACGAAATATTTAAAAAATCGAGGAATCGAGGATTACCAAATTTTTGCGTCTGTTTTTAGTAGGATATGAGGAGCTGTAAAGCCATTGAGGATATGAGGAGCTGTAAAGCCATTGAGGTACGGCTAAGGAGACTTTTCTTAACGCCGCAACTTCAACCTGTCCCTTTCTTCGGGCACCCCCTGTTCCTGCTTCCCAATTTTCGCCTTGCCGTCTTGTCAACGCGGCTCTTCCCATGAGCCGCCCTCGGCCCTAAAGACTCTCTCTCTCTCTCTCTCTCTCTCTCTCTCTCTCTCCCCCCCTTCGGATATGCTTTTCATTCGCTTTTTGTAGTTCACCTCCTGGACCAGTTTCTGACTTCTGAAGAGTATTTTTCCCGAACCTGCACTGCTATAAAAAGGTCCATCTGCATCGTTTTTCTTCTGAGTATGTACCGTAACAATATCCTCTCTCTCTTAGATGTTAGGCAGGCTGTGCCGCTGTCATGTCTCGGCACTGTTTGCTAAGTTTATGTTTACACACCTCCCCCCCCCCCCCCCCCCCCCCCCCCAAACGGTAACAAGTTCAAGTTCAAGTTAGATAATGAGGTCGGTAACAAGTTCAAATTAGATAATGAGGTCGGTAACAAGTTCAACTTAGATAATGAGGTCGGTAACAAGTTCAAGTTAGATAATGAGGTCGGTAAAGTAAATACCCAAGGCGCCGATGTAAGGTAATTGTTTCTCTGTGACTATAGCTAGCTCCGGCTTACGCTGTGGTGTCCTTTACTTCACGTCCTGTGAGTAACTGTATTACACGGATATAACAATTTCAATTTAATTGTTTTACTGCCGAAGATAGTGGGCAGCCAAATTGCTGGCTGGATCCATGTACCCAAGTTCAAGTTCAAGGCGGCAAGGCGAGCCCACTCCACAACTTCAAGGACTTCAACACACACAACTTCATTACAGATGTCTCCGAAACTTCAAGGACTTCAACACACACGTCTCCACAATTTCAAGGACTTCAACACACACAACTTCATCACACTCCTCTCCACAACTTCAAGGACTTCAACACACACAACTTCATCACACTCCTCTCCACAACACACACAACTTCATCACACTCCTCTCCACAACACACACAACTTCATCACACTCCTCTCCACAACAAACACAACTTCATCACACTCCTCTCCACAACACACACAACTTCATCACACTCCTCTCCACAACACAAACAACTTCATCACACTCCTCTCCACAACACAAACAACTTCATCACACTCCCCTCCACAACTTCAAGGACTTCAACACACACAACTTTAGCACACACGTCTTCACAACTTCAAGGACTTCAACACACACAACTTCCGTCGATGTCGAACCCTTAGGTATAATGGCCCCGCTTTAGAGCATCTATTGCCTCCTGTACCAGTATTCTTGCCAAATGTTGCATGAAGGAGTCCCAACCGCCTGGAGAGTGACACTTACTATGTCTGCCATGGTGACTTTCAGCAGCTGTGGCGTACGTGAGGATCTTCTTAACACCACGCCCCCCCCAGGCGTTATCTTTTTTTTGTTGCTCCGCCTCCTCCGCCAGTAGCGCGGGTGGTGTACCGCGGTTCAGTGTACTACAAAACGTACATTTTAATGTGACAGCACGTAAGCTTTTGCAGCCCATCTGCGTGTGATTCACGTGACAAAAATAAAACCCGCTAAGCCTGGAGACCCAAAGTTGTGTGCCAGGCACTGCCAGCAAGTAACTTGAAGACCCCCATCTAATTTCTTAGCGGTGCCCCCTCTTGAAGGGGGCTAGAGACCCCAGGGTTACCCATTTGTCCGTCCGACTGACCGTCTGACCGAGACGAAGCCTAACACGTCAGCCAACGGTCTCGTAACTAACTCCCTTCCGTTGCCACCTGTCGCTCCGTTGCGAACACTCTCCTCCAATTTTTAGAGTCGCTTGCGACGCTGCATATAACTTGTTCGCGTAAACCCAAATGTCAAAATGTAGTACCCTGCCGAGGTTGAGCCCTTATTGGGGACCGGCAACAATGTTGGGGCTGATTGGACTCCCCAGCCATTCACCACGCAAACGCGAAAAAATAGCGCAAGGCTTAAAGGATCAAGGTGGACCAGAGGAGAGGCCAGGGCATGCAGCAGCGAGATTCAAAAGCCCTCGGGCAGTTTGTTGAGCGCCAACAACCACCACGCACACACACACCAAGCTTCCACCCACCACCACACACACACAACATACAGAGGCTAAGGAATCGTAGCCACGCCACTGCGAGATTCAAAAGCCCTCGGGCAGTTTGTTGAGGGCCAACGACCTGACGGCGAAGGCTAGCTCTTGAGCATCGCTGTTGGATAAGGCTTCTGCATCTACATCCCACTGCAAATATCGAGATACATAGATAGGGGCAGTCGTGAGCAAGTAAACAAGGGGAATGTTGGATAAGGCTTCTGCATCCACATCCCACTGCAAAGATCGAGATACATAGATATGGATGGATTTGCAGTGGGATGTGGATGTGGATGGATTTGTTATGGATGTATATATGGATGGATTCGTTATGGATGTGGATATGGATGGATTTGTTATGGATGTGGATATGGATGGATATGTTATGGATGTGGATATGGATGGATATGTTATGGATGTGGATATGGATGGATTTGTTATGGATGTGGATATGGATGGATTTGGATGTGGATAGTTTTGGATGGATAAGGCTTCTGCATCCACATCCCACTGCACAGATTGAGATACATAGTTAGCATGGTATTGCATTTTGTCATTTTGGGTTGCGCTTTTGACGCAACTGCCTGATTTTGGGTTGCGCTTCGGACTCAACTGAAAATGGAAATCTGCGCGTCGCTCTTAGATAGGGCTTCTGCATCCACATCCCACTGCGAAGATCGAGATACATACCGTTCACGCAGAATTAAATGGCAAATGACTTGGCAAACGACCCTTTGCCCAACTGAATTATAGTAGAAACTCAGCTGGCTGGGTGGCTCGCTAGCTGGCTCGCATTTGCCAAGTATCTTCGGTTACCAACAAACTCCTGAAATCTGTACTCTCTGCAGTACGCCAAACTACCACTTCTTAATCCAAAGCGTGTGTGCAGAAATTAGGCTGAGATTTGGAAGGCTGCCTCTACAGTATTCAAGACGAGGATGTGCAGCTTGCAAGAGTGGGGCAGCCTGTGATTGACTGCAATTAGCAACTGGAACTTTTTGGTTTTCTCTGTAAAACCTGGTTATTAAATGAAACCCTTGGCTGGGCAGTCATGGCCCAATGCTGGGTTGCCAGAATTATTGAAGCCGAGTATGTGTAGCTTGTAGCAGGGCAATTCAAAGCGCGCGCTTTTGCGCTTTTGAGCGCTGACTTTTTGACCCCCTCTGCGCTTTAAGCGCAGTTTTTTGCGACTCCCTGTGGGCGCAGCAAGCAATTTTTGCGCTTTTTGCACTACGAAGCCCAGTTTTTTTTGTTTTCAAGTGCGCCAAAGCGCTGGCCAATTTGGCAATTTGAAGTACCCTGGCTTGTAGCGGTGGGCCAGCCTGTGGTTAACTACAATAACTGCAAATCACTACTGGTACTTATTTTTTTTTTTGCTGTAAAACCTGGTTATTAAATGCAACCCTTGGCTGGGCAGTCATGGCCCAATGCTGGGTTGCCAGAATTATTCAAGCCAAGTATGTGTAGCTTGTAGCGGTGGGCCAGCCTGTGGTTAACTACAATAACTGCAAATAGTTCCTGGTACTTATTTGTTTTTGCTGTAAAACCTGGATATTAAATGCAACCCTTGGATGGGTATTTTGTACTCTCTCCGTCTCCCTCTCCCTCCCTTCTTCCCTGGCTGGCTGGTGATTTTCACGTGTGACAAGGAAATGTAATTTGGCAAAACGACCCTTTGCCAACTGTTTTTAGGTCTAAACTTGAGCCATTGTTGCAGGTCTACAAAAAATCACTTTGCCAAGTTATTTTTGCCATGCTTTTTTGAGACACCGTTTTTGTCAAAAAACAGTTTTTGCCAACTTTTAATCTTGCCATTAAATACTGCGCGTACGGTAGATCTGGGCTTCTTTAGCCCGAAACGGCCATAGGAAGCTATACCTGGCCTTAAAAGCTATAAAAACACTGCATCCACATCCCACTGCAAAGATCGAGATACATAGATAGAGGCAGTCGTGAGCAAAGAAAAGGGGACGTTGTCAGCGAGTAAAATACATGGGTACCTCTGGATATTCATAACGAAACTGTCAACAGCTCACCAGATCGACCAGTTGCACAAAGCCTGCCTCCATGCACATAAAAATGAAAACAATCAAGAAATAAAAAAACAAAAATGACACTGTCAACAGCTCACCAGATCACTTAGTTGCGCAAGGCGGGCCTCCAGGTCAGGAAAATAAAAACGAGAAAACAATAAAAAATAATAATGACACGGTCAACATCTCACCACATAGATCAGTTGCGCAAGGCCTGCCTCCTTACCCGCAAAATCAAAAACGAGCAAATTTCAAAAATTCAAACTGATACTGCCAACAGCTCACCAGATCGATCAGTTGCGCAAGGCCGGCCTCCAGGTCTGGAAAAAACAGAATCTCCGGGTCCCTCATGATCATCTGTAAGACAGTCAAAGGTGCAGTTGGTTGGATGCTTGAACTTGAACTTGAACTTTAATCACCTTTTCCCCTTTATCTTCACCTGAACCAGGTTCTGAACTATAAAAAACAGTTGGTTGGATACTGCTATGTTAAACCATTTGAATCTCCGGGTCCCTCATGATCATCTGCCATACAGCCCAAGATGCAGCTGGTTGGATACTGCTATGTTCAACAAGTTCTATGCAGTATCGCAAGCAATGCGGGGAATTGGCTGTGTGTGTTAGTGACGGAACAAAAGGTGGCTACGATGGAGCTGACCGAAGCCAGTTAGTTATGAGACAGTTGGCTGACGTGTCAGGCTTCGTTTGTTTGGCCGGTCAGTCGGACGGACAAAGGGGTGAACCTGGGGGCTCCTGCCCCCCAGGAGGGGGAGTTTGGCCAGACCCATGCGTTGCCATGCAGCGAGGGAATGGCAAGGCGTCGCCAGAAAAAAAAGTGCATCTCACCTCATTCAGATTTGCCCCTAACCTGCCAGGTACCCATACCCATACACTCACGTACGTACACACACATATGTACACACACACATACACACACATGGAGGGCTACATCATCTCACATCATTCAGATTTGCCACTAAGCTGCCAGGTACCCATACCCATACACTCACGTACGTACAGACACATACGCATACACACACATACGTACATGCACACATACGCACACACATACACACACATGCAGGGCTACATCACCTCACCTCATTCAGAGCTGCACCTCCCCTGGCAAGTGCTTCTGTAGCAAGAAGAGAGAAGAGCCAATTTCCTGCCTGGGCTGTGACACACACACATACGTACACACATGTACACACACCCATGTACACACACACACATGCGTGTGTACATAAAAACACATACACACAGGCAGGGCTACATCACCTCACCTCATTCAGATTTGCCCCTGCCAAGTCTCTCTGCAGCAAAAAGAGAGAGGAGCAAATCTTCTCCATGGAGTGTGAAACGCAAACATACATACACACCCATGTACACACACACGTGTACACATGCACACAAACACACACACACATGCAGGGCTACATCACCTCACCTCATTCAGATTTGCCCCTGCCAAGTCTCTCTGCAGCAAAAAAAGAGAGGAGCAAATCTTCTCCATGGAGTGTGAAACGCAAACATACATACACACCCATGTACACACACACATGTGTACACACGCACACACATGCAGAGCTACATCATATCACCTCATTCAGATTTTCCCCTGCCAAGTCTCTCCACAGCAAAAAGAAAGAGGAGCAAATCTTCTCCATGCCGTGTGAAACGCAAACATACATACACACCCACGAACACACACATGTGTACACACGCACACACACGCACGAAGGCTACATCGTCTCACCTCATTCAGATTTGACCCTGCCAAGCCTCTCTGTAGCAAGAAGAGAGAGGAGCCAATTTCCTTCCTGGACTCTGACACACATATGTACATACACACACGTTCGTACACACTCACACACATTTGTACACACACAAACTTGCGTACATACAAACACACACACAAACTTGCGTACATACAAACACACACAAACTTGCGTACATACAAACACACACAAACTTGCGTACATACAAACACACACAAACTTGCGTACATACAAACACACACACATGCAGGGCTACATCACCTTACCTCATTTGTACACACACAAACTTGCGTACATACAAACACACACAAACACACATGCAGGGCTACATCACCTTACCTCATTTGTACACACTCAAACTTGCGTACATACAAACACACACAAACACACATGCAGGGCTACATCACCTTACCTCATTCAGGTTTGCCCCTGCCAAGTCTCTCCGTAACAACAAGAGAGAGGAGCAAATCTTCTCCTCAATCACTTCCTTAGGCTTGCCTAGGAATATGACAGGCTGGTCCTCGACGAGAAAGCAGACGTCGCAGCCTGGAAGCAGTTCCTTTAGCCCCAGCAGCCGGGCTGTGAAGTCTGAGGGGCTCATGGTGAGGAAAGGCGGGTAGCGGTACGCCATCTTGCGCAGCCCTACTTTGGTTACAACACCTGGGTGTGTGTGTGTGTGTGGTTTGTGTGTGTGGTGTGTGTGGTGGGGTTGAGGTTGGAGGTGTGGTGGGAGTGGGCTTGGGTGAGTCATGGTGAGGAAAGGCGGGTGGCGGTTTACTGTCTTGAGCAGCCCTACTTCGGTTACAACACCTGGGTGTGGTGTGTGTGTGGTGGGGTGCCGTGTGTGTGGTGGGGTTGAGGTTGGAGGTGTGGTGGGAGTGGGCTGGGGTGAGTCATGGTGAGGAAAGGCGGGTAGCGGTTACTGTCTTGAGCAACCCTACTTCGGTTACAACACCTGACAGGGTGTGTGTGTGTGGTTTGTGTGTGTGGTGGGTTTTGTGTGGGTGGTGTGGGTGGTGGGGTTGAGGTTGATGAGGTGGTTGGCGGGGGGTGGGCTGTGGAGTATGAGGGGCTCATGGTGAGGAAAGGTGGGTAGGGGTACGCCATCTTGCGCAACCCTACGTTGGTCACAACACCTGGGTGGGTGGAGTGGGTGTGGTGGGTTGGGGTGGGGTGTGTGTGAGGGGTGGATGGTGTGTGTGGTGTGTGTGGTGAGGTTGAGGTCGGTGGGATGGTGGGTGTGGGTTGGGTGGGTCATAGTGAGGAAAGGCTGGTAGCAGTACGCCATCTTGCGCAGCCCTACCTTGGTCACAACACCTGGGTGGGTGTGGAGTGGTGGGGTTTGTGTGGATGGTGGGGTTTGTGTGGGTGGTGGGGTTTGTGTGGGTGGTAGAGTGGTTGTCGGGGAGAGGGCTGTGAAGTCTGAGGGGATCATGGTGAGGAAAGGTGGGTAGGGTACCCCATCTTGCGCAGCCCTCCCTTGGTCACAACACCTGGGTGGGTGTGTGGTGTGGATGGTGGGGTTTGTGTGGGTGTTGTGGGTGAGTGTGGGGGGAGATGGGTGGGTTTGTGTGGGTCGTTGTGGGTTTTGTGCGTGGTGGGGTTTTTGTGGGTGTTGTGTGTGGTGGTGTGTTGTGTGTGTGGTGGGGTTTGTGTGGGGTGGTGTGCGTGTTGGGTGGTTGGAGTGGGCTGGGATGGGTCTTAGTAAGGTAAGGCGGGTGGCGGTACCACCTTGCGCAACCCTACCTTGGTCACAACACCTGGGTGGGTCGTGTGTGTGTGGTGAGGTGGTGGGGTTTGTGGTGTACGTGGTGGGGTTGAGGAGGGTGGGGTGGTGGGAGTGGGCTGGGGTGAGGGGCTCATTGTGATCAAAGGAGGGTAGCGGTACGCCATCTTGCGCAACGCTACCTTGGTCACGACACCTGGGTGGGTGGTGTGTGTGTGGTGAGGTTTGTGAAGGTGGTGTGTGTGTGTGGTGGTGGTGGTGGTGGGGATGTAGTGTGGGCGGGTGGTGGGGTGGGGGTGGGTAGAGTTCAATTCAAGCTTGCCTAGGAAGATGACCGGTTGGTCCTTGACGAGAAAGCAGACGTGGCAGCCTGGCAGCAGGTCCCTCAGAGCCAGCAGCCTGGCTGTGTTGTGGGTGGTGGGGTTTTTGTGGGTGTTGTGGGTGGTGTTGTGTTATGGGTGGTGTGTTTCGTGTGGGTGGTGTGGGTGGTGGTGTGTTGTGGGTGGTGGGTTTTGTGTGTGTGTTGTTGTGTGTGATGGTGTGTGTGTGTTGTGGGGTGGTGTGTTTTGTGTGTGTGTTGTGTGTGTTGTGGGTGGTGGGTTTTGTGTGTGTGTTGTGTGTGTGTGTTGTGTGTGTGTGTGTGTGTTGTGTGTGTGTGTGTGTTGTGTGTGTTGTGTGTGTTGTGGGTGGTGGGTTTTTGTGTGGTTTTGTGTGGCTTGTTGTGGGTGGTGGGTTTTTGTGTGGGGTGTTGTGGGTGTTGTGGGTGGTGGGTTTTGTGTGGGAGTTGTGGGTGTTGTGTGTATTGTGTGTGTTGTGTGTGTTGTGTGTGTTGTGGGTGGTGGGTTTTGTGTGGGAGTTGTGTGTGTTGTGTGTGTTGTGTGTGTTGTGTGGGTGTGGCGTTTGTGTGTGTGGTGGGTTTTTGTGTGGGTTGTGGGTGTTGTGTGTGTTGTGTGTGTTGTGTGTGTTGTGTGTGTTGTGTGTGTTGAGTGTGTTGTGGTGTTTGTGTGTGTGGGTTTTGTGTGGGTGTTGTGGGTGCTTGTGGGTTTTTTGTGGGTGTTGTGGGTGTTGTGGGTGTTGTGGGTGGTGGGTTTTGTGTGTGTGTTGTGTGGTGTTTGTGTGTGTTGTGTGTGTTGTGTGTGTTGTGGGTGGTGGGTTTTGTGTGTGTGTTGTGTGTGTTTTGTGTGTGTTGTGTGGTGGGTTTTGTGTGTTTTTGTGGCGTTTTGTGGGTGTTGTGGGTGTTTGTGGGTGGTGTTTGTGTGTGTTCGTGGGTGTTGTGGGTGGTGGGTTTTGTGTGGGAGTTGTGTGGGTGTTGTGGGTGTTGTGTGTGTTGTGTGTGTTGTGCGTGTTGTGGTGTTGTGTGTGTTGTGTGTGTTGTGTGTGTGTGTTTTGTTGGTGGGTTTTGTGTGGGTTGGTGTGTTGTGGGTTTGTGTGGCTGGGGTGTGTGACACGAGTTGTGGGAGGTTGTGTGCTGTGTGTTGTTGTGGTGTGTGGTGGGTTTTGTTGTGGGTGTTGTGGGTTGTGGGTGTTGTGGGTGTTGTGTTGTTGGTGTTGTGGGTGTGTGGTGTGTTGTGGGTGGTGGGTGTGTGTGTTGCTGGGTGTTGTGGGTGTTTGTGGGTGGTGGTGGTGTTCGTGGGTGGTGTGGTTGGTCTGGGGTGTTTGTGGGACAGTGGTGTGGGTTGGTGGGGGTGGTGGGAGTGGGATGGGGTGGGTCATTTGAGTTAAGGAGGGTAGCGGTAGGGCCTATCTTGCGCAACCTACCCCTTGGTCACAACACCTGACAGTGCGTGTGTGTGGCGGGGTAGGGGGGGAGATGAGTGGTTGGGGTGGTCGTTGTGGGTGGTGGGGTTTGTGTGGGTGGTATGGGTGGTGGGGTTGAGGTTGGTGTGGGTGGTGGGGTCGAGGTTGGTGGGGTGGTGGGAGTAGGGTGGGTTGGGGTGAGGGGCTCAGATCGTGGTAAACAGGAGGGTAGCCGGTAGCGCCACTTGCGCACTACTTGGTCACAACACCTGACGGGTGTGTGTGTGCGGTTTGTGTGTCTGGTGTGTGTGG
Source organism: Microglena sp. YARC (assembly GCA_022414725.1). NCBI lineage: Eukaryota > Viridiplantae > Chlorophyta > Chlorophyceae > Chlamydomonadales > Chlamydomonadaceae > Microglena > Microglena sp. YARC. The sequence continues at coordinate 30,562 of JAJSRW010001257.1, forward strand.
TGTGTGTGGTGGGGTTAAGGTTGGAGGTGTGGTGGGAGTGGGCTGGGGTGAGTCATGGTGAGGAAAGGCGGGTAGCGGTATACCATCTTGCGCAGCCCTACTTTGGTTACAACACCTGGGTGTGGTGTGTGTGTGGTGTGTGTGGTGTGCGTGGTGGGGTTGAGGTTGGAGGTGTGGTGGGAGTGGGTTGGGGTGAGTCATGGTGAGGAAAGGCGGGTAGCGGTATACCGTCTTGCGCAGCCCTACTTCGGTTACAACACCTGGGTGTTGTGTGTGTGTGGTGGGAAGCCGTGTGTGTGGTGTGGGTGGTGGGTTTTATGTGGGTGGAGTGGTCGGAGTGGGTTGGGTCGGGGTGGGTCACAGTGAGGAAAGGCGGGTAGCGGTACACCAACTTGCACATATTAGCGTGTGTGTGCGTATGTGTGTGCTAGTGAGTGGGCGTGTGTCAGTGTGTGTGTGTGCGTGCATGTCTGTGCGTACGTGTGTGAGAGGGTTGTGGTTTTATGGGGGTGGGTGGGTGGGTGGGAGGGTGCAGTGCTAACATGCACACACACATGCACATGCGAAGACACATGCACACACACATGCACCTACCCACACCTCCTGCCCCACGCACCTCTCAACAGTGTTGACACCTGTTGATACATCTCATCTGTGCACATGCACATGCGAATACACATACACATGCACACACATGCACATGCTAATTCACATGCACACACACATGCACAAGTACACACACATACACATGCACACACACACACACACACACACACACACACATGTGAATACACATGCACATGCACGCACATGCACATGTGAATACACATGCACACACAGACAAACACAGATGCAAATACACATGCACACACATGCACATTGCACATGTGAATACACTCACCTCCCAACAGTGTTAACACCTGTTCATACATCTCATCACTGACAGGGGGAAGGTCTTCCTCCTTCAGCTCCCTCCTCCCCCACCGAGCCTTGAGCGTCCCAAGGGAGCGAAGAAGTCCTCTATAGCCAAAGCCAATACCCCAACTAACATAGATACCCAGGGTGGCCATAGTTGGTCTGCCTGGACGAAGCCCCCCAGACCCCACATTCCGCTCTGCCCCAAAGGCTGTGTTGGACAAGGTGTTGAGAATACCACCGATGGTGAAGAGGTTCTGGTTGGGGTTTGCCTCATTTTGCATCTCGGCTTGGAGGTCTTCCAGACTGTCGTAATTGCGCAGGTCCTTCTTCTCGCGGATGGCGTGGACGACGCATGTGGAGCGTGGGACAGGGGCGGAGGGGCAGGCGAGAGGGGCGGGTCGCCCCCACGCTGCCGAAGTGGCTGAGGAGGGCGTATGGCTCGCATGGGTGGGTGACCTTAAAAACTCTTCAAACTGTCTAATCCGCTAAGTATGCTTTCTGGTTTCAGTAGTTATCGCACGGGGGGACTTGGAATTAGACGACGGTGAGCAGCACAGAGTTGGCTGAAAATAAAACCATGTAATAAACCAAGCCAAATGAATGGGTGGGTGAGATATTAGGGAGAGGCCATGTCAAGGCTAGGGTAGTCGCTCAGCAGGCTGGTGGGGATGGCGATGTAGCAAGTTGCGAGTAATCGTCTAATTCGACGCCTAATTCTACGTCTTGGGGATATGAGTTTGTAAGGCCAAAGGTTTCTGCCTGAATTTGTGTCTCGGCGATTGTGGCAGAGGTTTGAAGGTATGCGGAGAAATGGATGTGTCTCCTTTGGGACGTTTCGACTTGGAATGGAAAGCTTGGTAGTAGGGATCGGACTCAGAGAGGGATCTCGACATAACAGTTGATCCTTCCAAGCACTAGTTGGCTTTTGGATTGGGGGCAGGATCAAATGCCAGCTGCTGCATACTCACTCCAGCGCACCAGCACCAGCGCATCAGCGCACCAGCACTGCGCCATTCGGTAGGCTGCGATCCACCAGCTGACCTTAGCTACTTCCCACGACGCATCTGCTTGCTCTGACTCGACTCCCGATTGCCATATTCGCACCGCGCTGCCGTTGCTTCTGTCCATCCTCGTGAGGGCCTCGAGCTGCGCATTATGAGCCACTAGCAGGCTTATCGCTGCATATTGTCGAATCGCGGCAGCGAGCAAAAAAAGGAAGACGCCGGTGGCGTGGCTTGAGGAGGTCCGACCCACCAGCTAGCACCATGCACAGCAACTCTGCCTTGGCCTTTGCATGCAAGATTATCCGGGAGCATTACTGGGAGTTGTGCGCCAGGTGCGCTCTGTTGTGTGTGTGGTGTTTGGTGTGGTGTGGTGTGGGCACCTAGCTTAGCACCATGCACAGCAACTCTGTCTTGGCCTTTGCATGCAAGATAATTCGGTTGCATTATGGAGAGTTGAGCGAGGTGTGCTCTGTTGTGTGTGTGGTGTTTGGTGTGGTGTTGTGTGGTGTTGTGTGGTGTGGTGTGGTGTGTATGGAGTGGTGTGTTTTGTGGTGTATTGTGTGGTGTGTATGGTGTGGTGTGTGTGGAGTGGTTTGGTGTCTTGTGTTGTGTTGTGTGGTGTTTGTGGAGTGGTGTGGTGTGGTGTATGGTGTGGTGTGTGTGGAGTGGTGTGGTGTGTGGTATATGGTACGGTGTGTGATGTGGTGTGTGTGTGTGTGAGTGTTGCGTGGTGTGTTTGTGTTGTGTGGAGTGTTGTATGGTGTGTTGTGGTGTGGAGTGGTGTATGGTGTGGAGTGGTGTGTTTGAAGTGGTGTATGGTGTGGTGTGGTGTGTGTGGACACATACACTGACCCCCCACCACACACCACAAACTACAAAAAAAACAGGCCATCAACAATCAGACTCTGCACAAGCTTATGTGGTCTACCAGACTGCTGCCATGTCGTCAGCCAAGCAAGCTTTACTGTTCCCTCCCCCCTCCCCCCCCCCCCCTGACCCCTGACCCTCCTCCCTCCCCCCTCCCCCCCCCACACCTCCCCCCACACACCCATACCAACCACCACACCCACACCCCACACACGTACACTGACCCCCTACCCACCTCACACAACCACCACATTACACAGGCCATCAAACAAGCAACTTGTATCCAAGGGCCTATAGACTCTCTACAACCTAGTGTGTGATTTACCGGACTGCCCATGTCGTCAGCCAAGCAAGCTTTACTGGTCCCCCCCCACCCCCACCCCTGACCCCCGCTGACCCCTGACCCCACCAACTACCACTCCACCCCACCCCACCACCGCGCACACACTACCACCCCCACCCCCCACCACCCTAACTTCCCACCACCCTGACCCCTGACCCCACACCACCTACTCCCCACCACCCCTGACCCCCTGACCTCACACACCACACGACACAGGCCATCTGCAAGCTACTTGTATCCAAGGGCCTCCAGACTTCAGCCCAACCTTTTGCGATCTTCCGTGACATGCCACTGTTGGTAGCCAAGCAAGCTTTGCTGGTGGCCCCCACCCACCCCCCACCCCACCCCCTGATCCTCACCCACAACCACAACCACACGACACAGGCCATCTGCAAGCAAGTTGTAATCCAAGGCCTCCAGACTCTGCCCCGATCTTTTGCCATCTTCCGGACTGACCATGTCGGAAGCCAAGCACAGGCTTTGCTGGTGCCCCCACCCACCCCACCACCCCCACCCACCCACCCCCCTGATCCCACACACAACCACAACCACACAACGCAGGCAATTTTGCAAGCAAGGTTGTATCCAAGGGCCTATAGACTCTGCACGAGCTTGTGTGGTTCTACCAGACTGCCCATGTTGGCAGCCAAGCAAGCTTTGCTGGTACCCCCACTCACCCCCACCCCTGGCCCCCTGACCCCCCCCCCCCCCCCCCACCACCCGCACCACCCCCAATGCCACCCGCACCCTCACCACTACCACCCCCATCACCACCTCCCCACCTGACCTGCCTGACTCCCTGACCCACCACCCCCACCCCCACCCACCCACCCCACCCACCACCCCGCACAACACAGGCCATCTGCAAGCAACTTGTATCCAAAGGCCCCCAGACTCTGCACGAGCTTGTGCGATCTACGGGGCTGCCTTGTCGGCAGCCACAAGGAAGCTTTGCTGGTGCCCCACCCCCACCCCTCACCACCCCCCCACACCCCACCCACCTGACCCCCTGACCCCCTACACCACCCACCCCACCCACCCTGACCCCTGACGCCCCTACCCCCCACCCACCCCCACCCACCACACACCCACCACACACAGGCCATCTGCAAGCAACTTGTATCCAAGGGCCTCCAGACTCTGCACGAGCTTGTGCGATCTACCGGACTGCCCATGTCTTCGGCCAAGCAAGCTTTGCTAGTCCTCCTACAGCACAACTGGGTTTCTGCATACCTTCAAGTGTCCGACCCCACGATCAAAGGTGGCAGGCCTCCGTACCACCTGTACCTGGCCCATGTGGACAGCATCATTCAAATCGTTCGGTGAGTGAGGTGGTGTGGTGATTGACATTCTGGCTGGGGAAGGGGGTAGGGTGTATGGGTGTGGGTCGGGAAGGGGGGGTGGGGTGGGGAGTTCAGGGTTGAGTGTGTGGGTGTGGGTGTGTGGGTAGTGAAGTCAGGGTGTGTTTAGGGAGTCAGGGTGAGTGTTTGGGTGTGGGTGGTTTGGGTTGGGAGGCAGGCGTATGTGGTAGGTAGGGAGGCAGGCTGTGTTGTGTTGTGTGCAGGGGGGGGGGGGGGGGGGGGGGGGGGGGGGGAGGGGGGGATCTTGGTGTCTGCATACCTGCAAGTGTTCCGACCCCGGCGATCAACAGGTGGCAGGCCTCCGTACCACCTGTACTGGCCATGTGGACAGCATATTCAAATCGTTTAGGTGAGGGGAGGTTCCTGGGGGGGGGGCCGGGGTTGGGACGGGGGTGGTGGTGGTGAGTGGGGGGGGGGGGCGGGGTGGTGGTGGTGGGGAGGTTGAGGGTGAGGTTTCCCTGGGGGATGGTGGGCGGGGCCGCCCGGGGTGAGGTCGAGGGGGGGGGAGGGGGGGGGAGGGGGGGTGCAGGTTTTGGTACGTGGGATCAGGGTAAGGGGTTTGTACGGGAAGGGGGGGGTGAGAGGTTGGGTGTGGGGGGTGAGTAAGTGTCTGAATCCACGCATAAAAGGTCAGCAGGCCTCCGTAACCATGTGTACTTGGCCCATGTGGACAGCATCATTCAAATTGTTAGGTGAGGGGGAGTTCCTGGGGGCTGGGGGTCGGGGGGGGAGGGGGGGGGGGGGGGGGGGGTGGGGGGGGCGGGGTGTGGTTGAGGTTGTGTGGTTGAGGTTCCTGGGGATGGTGGTCAGGGCGAGGGTGAGGTCTGGCGGTGGAGGTGAGATTGCTGGGGGCTTTGCCGGGGTCGGGTGCAGGTTGCGTGTGTGTTGTTGGGTAGGGGTAAGAGTGGGTGAGGTCACACAAGTGGGACTGTGAGGTTGGGGTGGGGGCGTCGAGGTGCAGGTTAGTAGGGGGTAAGTTTAGTGGGTGAGGATCGGTGGCTGTAGGTTGGGGGTGGGGTCGGGGTGGCAGGTTAGGTAGGGGTAAGAGTGGGTGCGAGGTCCTGGTGGCTGTGAGGTTGGGCTGGGGGCGTCGGGGTGCAGGTTATGGTTAGGGTATGATAGTGTGTACGTCTTTGGCTGTGAGGTTTGAGGCGCCTGTGGGTCGCGGTGCTATGTATTGTTTGTGTAGTGGGTTGTAGATGTGGGTGAAGGGTCGTGTGGACTGTGAGTTGCGCTGGACTGGTACGCAGGTGCAGGTTAGTATGGGGTAACGAGTGGTTGAGGTCAGGGTGTGGCCTATAAATATTTACCTTCCTTGCGGAGGTTCGAGTGCTTGCACGTAGTAGTGGTAGATGATGTGCTGTTAGATTTTTTGTGGGCTGTATGGTTGGTTCCTTGCCGGTCGGCACGCTTCTGGTCGGGTCAGTTTTTGATTATTATTGGTGTGATAAGAGTGGGTATGCCTGCCGAGGTCGTTTTAGCTGTGAAGTTGTGGCGCGTGCGGGGGCTGAGCGTGTGCAGGTTAGTCAGGGTATATTGGATGCGGTTGGATGGTATTTGGTCATAACGGTGCTGTGATTTGTGCTCAATGTTTGGGGGTCAGGTCGGTTTCTATTGGTGCCCAGGTGCTTTATTTTACATTAAGCTTTACGGAGTTGGTTGTTTATGAGTCGGGGCTGTGAGTTGGGCGTGTGGGAGGGGTTGGTGCAGGTACGTAGCGGTTAAGTGGGTGATTGGTGTTGGCGTGATGTGGAGTGGGCTTGTGTCCGGCTGTTGCAGTTTAGGTAGGGCGTAATAGTGGTCGAGCCGTCTCTTTCCGTTGATGTTGCGCGGTAGCGGGCTCTCGGGCTGTGCAGGTTAGTACCGGAGTTAAGATGCGTGAAGGTCGCGTGGCATGTAGAGTTGGAGGCTGGGTGTCGAGGTGCAGTTAGGTCAGGTAAGAGTGGGTGAGTCGTGGTGCTCTGTGAGTGAGGTTGTCGGGGGTTGGGGTGCAGTTACTGTACGGGTAAGTGGGTGGAGGTGTCGAGTGGCTGTGATGTGGGGTGCCTGGGCGGGTCGGGGTCAGTTACCAAGGTTGAGGTAAGATGGGTGAGTCGGGGCTGTGACTGTTTCGCTGCTGTTGCTGGTCGGTGCAGTTAGTAAGTCGCAACGAGATAGTGGTGAGGTCGGTGCTTCGAGGTTGCGGGTGGGAGTCGGGTGAGTTAGGTAGGGTCTGACGTGGGTGAGGCGTTCCGTGGCTGTGAGGTTTGGGACACGTGGTGGCGTTATCCCAAGTGTCCTTGAACTCCAATAATCAACATTTGGCCACTGCCTTCCCGTACCATTCTTGTTACTGTTTGCCCATGCGGACAGCATCATTTCATAAATCAGTCTCGAGTGCTGCAGTGAGGTGATTTAGTGGTTTATTACCACACTGATAACTGGGAGGGAGCAGGGCCCGTATCTGTTGGTGGTCCTATTGTGGACAGCAATCCATTCAAATCGTTGGTGAAGGAGGGTGAGTTTGTTAATTTACACACTTGGCTGGGAAAGACAGGCAGGGCATCTGTGCTTGGCCCATGTGGGCCAGCATCATTAGACTACGGAAGGTAGTGGTATGCTGTGAGTACAATTGAACACACTGAATTGGCTGGGAAGGGAGGTAGGGTGATTGTGGTTGTGGGCCAGTGTCCTGTACTTACTAATCCCATACTTCTAGGATGCCTGAAAGTTCTTGTGCGCCTGCGCCATCAGGACAGTTCGTGTAAAGTACTACAGCCTACAACCACTAAACTAAAAGAACCCCTATTCCAAGAATGCCAACTTCTTGCTGCCACTCACAGCTTGACCTTAACAACCGATGCCTAAATTAACCCCCTTAACCCTAAACCCCATAACGGAAAGACTCTATTTAAGGACAACGCCCAAGTTCTGTGCCCACAACAGACGTTGTAAAAAACCACCCCTAAATTAAGCCTAAATCAAACCAATACCCATCTTAAGGATGCAAGTTTCTTGCTTGCGGCAACAGGCGTCAATGTAAAATCCCGAACCCTAAATTCAAGCCCTAAACCAAACCTAAACCCTATTTAGGATGCCCCCAAGTTCTTGCTGCACAACAAGCGTGTAAAACTGAAGCCCTAAATTAAGCCTAACCTAAACCCTATTTAAGGCATGCCCAAGTTCTTGTGCACAACAGGCGTTAAAAACCGATCCCTAAATTAAGCCTAAACCCTAAACAAAAACCTATTTACAAAGGAATGCCAATTCTTGCTGCAACATCAAAAAGGAGAGACCCTAACCCCCTACCCCCTTAAACCCCTATTCCAAGGATGCCCAAGTTCTTGCCCGCAAAATCAGGGCTGTTTAAAACCGATCCTAAACCCCCCTAAAACCCTACATTCTTAACCCAAAACCCTATTCAGGATGCCCAAGTTCCCTTGCCCTGCACATCAGGTGTGTACAACTCGAACGCGTAACCCTTAACCCTAAACCCTCAAAAACAAATACCTTTAAAACCCTATTCCAGGGACTGCCAAGTTCTTCCTTGCTGCCACATCAGGAAGGAATGGACCAGAAAAACGCGCAGTTCATAGTTCAGCTTAATGCCAGCAACATGGAAGCTCAGAGTGAAAGAAGCTGCGAAGTGTATTGCATGTGTTAATATAATAATTATTTTGTTTTATTGTTTCATATTTTTACGTTCTTGGGTTTAGTGCACAGCTGAAGTGCGTGCATTGTGTGAGTGTGTCTGTGCATTTTTTTGTGTTGTTACTGCTTTTTTGTGCTTGCTGTATTTTGTGCTTCTGCAACATCGGCAGTTCTGTGGCAGATTGGGAATAGATCTATCTAGGATGTATTGTGTTTGGATTTGCTACGTCTTTAGTGTGAACTGTAGTTCCTGTGATATAGCCGCGAAAGATGCATTACATACTTTCAGTTTCGCCATCGAAGCCAGCAATGGCCGAGGCTCGGTGCGCAGCTCGGAGAAGTGGGTGTTTAGGTTTTGTCTATTTTGTTTGATTCTCTCTCTCTCTCTCTCTATGTGTCACTGTTTGTGCAGTGTTTTGCTGCAGATCGAGACGAAAGAATTCAATAGAAATTTCTCAAAGCACTTGTCATCAACCACCAGCAGCTCCATGTGATAGGAAGATATGTTATTTGCGCTATTAGTCTGCTATAAGTGTGAGAGTGACAGTGTCGTAAATCAATGTTAGTAGTTATGTGTTAGTGTCTTGTGTTAAGATTTTTCTGCTGTCTACAAGGACCAGCCTGAGTACGTTACTAGCATATGAATTGCACACTCCAATACTGCCCCAGGCCTATGTCCGTCTTGACCAGTAATAGTTTGTAGTATTTGCGTCTTCTTTATTGTCCCGCCTTGTATGTGATTAGTGCTGAGTACTGTTGTATTGAAGTATTGTGTTTGTTTGCTGTTTAGTTAGTTTGTGTTCTGTGTTACGTGTCTTGTAGTTTGGTTAGTTTTGTGTGTACGAAGACCAGGCGGATGCATAGTATCAGCTTGATTGCAACCAATGGCAGGCTCAACGCCTGACGAAGTGTGTATTTTTTGTATTGTTTGTTAATGTTAATTGTCCTGTAATAGTATTTGTGTCATTTGCTTTCCACGTGTTGTGTATGTCATTTGTGTTAGTGTTTGATATTGCTCATATTGCCCTGATCAGTGTTCTGTATGTATGTATTTTTGTCAGTGTTCTGTCATTTGTTATTATTGTCGTCAGATGTTTTGTATGTATTTGTGATATTGTATGTACTGTACAGTGTTTGTGTATTATTGTCGTAGCTTTGTTGTAGTAATTGTTAGTTTATATGTATTTTTAGCCATGTGAGTTAAGTGCCCAGTGTGATTTGTAAGTTTCGTGCGTTTGTGTTTCTGTCAAGTGTTTTAGTGCTTCTATGTGTGTTTTGTCGTATAGTGTGACAGTCTTTGTGCTGTGTATTGTTTTGTGTAAAGCGTGTGTTGCTTGTTCAGCCGCGAGCTGAGTATACAGTTCCAGCTGATCATTGCAACCAATAATGCAGCTCACGTGAGTAGTGTGTATTATTGTTGTTGTGCTTGCTATGATGATAAATATCTTTTGTGTTTATGACTTATATACATTTATGTATTCTTGTTTCTACTTAAACATAATTTGTTAAGTATAAATAAAGTTCTAATGCGTGCTCGTTGTGTCCTTTTTATTTGTCTTTAGTCTTTGTATGTGTAAATTTTATTGGTTACATTATTGATTTTCTGCGTTGTTCGCAGTGTATAGGGTTTGTAATATTATACTGTTATGTGTTATGTCATGCATTATCTCAGCGGGACAACCGATCTCATGGGAATGTTTATTTGATCGATTGTGGGTTTTTTTTTTTTTATTTTTTTTGTGGGTCTCTTGTGTCTTAAATCGTTCTCTTGCTTTGGATTCTCGTTGTACTCTCGGTTTGTGCTACCTCCCCCCCCCCCCTCCCCCTCCCCCATCCCCCTCTCCGCACCACCGCCCCCCCCCCCCCCCCCCCCCCCCCCCCCCCCACCCACTCCCACCAAACTATAACCCTTTTCGACCCCCATACCCCCCCCCCCTCCCGCCCTGCCCTCCCTCCCTCCCTCCCCCCCTCTCCCCCCCCGCCCCCCCCCAGCCCCCCCCCCCCCCCCCCCCCCCCCCCCCGCGCAACCACGAGACCCCACCCCCCATTCCCCCGCCCCGCCCCACTCCCCCCCCCCCCCCCCCCCCCCCCCCCGCCCCCCCCCCCCCACCCCCCCCCCCCCCCCCCCCCCCCCCCCCCCCCCCCCCCCCCCTCCCCCCCCCCCCCCCCCCCTTCCCCCCCCCCCCCCCACCCGCCCCCCCTCCGCCCCCCCCCCGCCCCCCCCCACCCCCCCCCCCCCCCCCCCCCCCCCCCCCGCCCCCCCCCCCCCCCCCCCCCCCCCCTCCTCCCCCCCCCCCCCCCCCCCCCCCCCCGCCCCCCCCCGCCCACCACTCTCCTCCCCACCCCTCCTCACCCTCCCCCCGCCGCTCCCCCCCCCCCCCCCCCCCCAAACCCCCCCCCCCCCCCCCCCCCCCCCCCGACCCCCTCCCCCCTCCCCCCCACCCCCCCCCCCCCCCCCCCCTCCCCCCCCCACACACCACACACACACCCAACACCCGCCACACACCCAACACAACACCACCACTACCCCACCCACTACCTACCCCGCCTACCCAACCCACCCACCACCATCCACCAAACCCACCCACCCACCTCTGCATTTGCAGTGTATGCTGAGCAGCATCATCAACTCACCCCACACACCTCCACCACTCCAATATCGCACGCATTGATTGAGCAGATCATCACACCCACCACGCCATATGCCACCCACCCATCTTTTTCTTGACCATGCCAGTCTGTACCTGAGCAGAATCATCAAACCCACCACCCACCCACCCTCTGCCACGCCACATTGTCGACTAGATGCACATCAACCACCCCCCACCCCAGAAACAACACCCACCACTCCTCTGCCAATGGCGAGTTTTGCCAGGCAAGCAATCATCAACCACCACCCACCACCCCACCCTGTGCCACTGACAGTGTTGAATCAGACCATCAAGGCGAGTGCCAGCGCCGCATGCAGCACCACCACCCACCCACCACCCAGCATGAACCTACCGACACCCCATCTCCCACCCACCCATTAAGACGCACCCAAACCACCCACACACCACCACCAATATGAACCTCCCACACAACCAACCACCCTCTGCCATGCAGTGTCGAGCAGATCATTTCAAAGGTTAATGCGCCGGGCGTATGGCAAGCCTTCCAGCCAAGCAGACCTGCGCGAGAGCTCCTGACTTCGCAAACACCTTCCATCTCTCTCCGTGCCAATCGCCAACATTGAGCCGACGTTGGACCCCACACTCGCCTCCAATACCAGTTGCCCAAGCGTCACCGCCCCCCATCCCGCCACGATATAGGAGGACGGCGGGCGCTAAAGCAGGCTTGTTGATACTTATGCGTACAGCATGCATGGCATGTGTATGTGTGTTGCATGTGTTTGTTTATAGTCCCAATTAGCATTGTGACGGTGCCACATGCTCCATACCATGCTGACTAAGGTCAGGCCCCCGACGATTAGGAGGGGTGGCTAAAGCGGGTGTGCATATCTCTCATGTGTACAATGCATGCATGCATGTGTATTGTGTTGTCGTGTGTTTGTTTTTAGTCCCCATTACATTAACTGTGCCCACATGCTCCATACAGTGACCCAAGTCCGCCCCCACCCATCGACTTAGCGAGGAGCCGCTCAAAGCAGGTGTGTGCATAACTTTTAGGTGTACATCATGCATGCCATGTGTATGTCGGTTGTGTTGTGTGTGTTTGTTTTAGTCCATTCAACTTCAAGTTGTAGCACATCATCGCCCCTCACATAACCAGCCGCCCTCAACGGTCCACCCACCCCGCACTCTATTAGGCAGAGCGCCGGCTTAAAGCACGTTCGTGCTGCTATTATCCTTGCATTGTGTACATGCATGCATGTATGTGTGTGTGTTTGTTTTAGTCCCATTACATTAGCGGGCCACATATGCTCCCATACCAGCGACCCATGGTCAGCACCCCACCGCATCCATTAGCAGGGGAAGGGCGGCTCAAAGCAGTCTGATGGCATATTCATTATGTGTCATGCATGCATGTATGTGTGATTAGTGTGTTAGCTTTTAGTCCATTACATTCGACGCTGGTTGCCACCATGCTCCATACCCAGCGCCCCAATGGTAGCCCCCCACCGACCCGCCAATCTTCACTTAAGGAGCGCAGAGGCCCCGCTACACCTAACAGCCAGCATGTCTTGGCACTATCTTCAGGTTGATACACGCATGCATCGCATCGAATCGTGGTATGTGTGTGTCTGTTCGCTCACCACCACCTCTCGGACCAGACACGGCTGCCCCCACCCCCCCATTCAGTCATCTACCAGCCACCCATAGTCAGGCCCACACCGCATCCATTAGCCCACCGAGGACTCGGGCCGCTAAAAGGCCAGGATTGTGTGCATATCTTATGTGACATGCATGCATGCCATGTGTATTGTGGACTGTGTTGTGTGTTGTTTTAGTTTCATAACATTGTGACAGTTGCCCACCATGCTCCATAACCAGTCGCCCAAGGGATCCCAGCCCCCACCCCGCACATCGATAGGGAGAGCGCGCTAAAAGCACCGCGTGTTCTACGTTGCCTTATCTATTATCATGTGTCACATGCGCATGCATGAATCATGGGTGTCATGTGCTGTGTTTGTTTAAGCCACAATCCCACATTGACCGCAGTGCCCCAACTGCTTCAATTCACCTTTCCCAATGTTCTAGAACACTCCTGCCAATCCGCGTGCAAGACAGATCTGTACAGTTACCATAGCTAATAATCCATGCCAATCAGGCTTACATTCCATTCGCCTAAATTGGCAACGCTTCTCAGACCGCACTGAAAAACACACACGAACTAGCCGCTATTTGATGAGTGCACACAAACCACGCCCGTACAAAATTCGCCCTGCGCAACTAGTCATAGGGCTCATAAAATGGAGCACAAAGCTCCCCGTCCCAACGCGCTACATATGGCCACGCCACACAAAAACGCAGCACGCTTCGGGGCTCTCCTCTATCGCTAACACCCACCCAACAGACGGCCCATAAAAAACCAACCCACACCCCACCCAACCCCAACCCCAAACCCCAACCACACCCCAAACCCCAACTCCACACCCAACCCCCAACCTCCAAACCCCCACAACCCCAAACCTCAACCCCCAACACCCCAAACCCAACCACACACCTGACCCAACCAAACACCGCAACCCAACCAAACCGCAGACCCACCCAAAACCCAAACCCCAACCACACGCTTACCACCCCGGCATGACATTACAGTATCAGTTTCAAAAGGCAGCTCTGTTACCACACGAAAACACATACGCCACTCCTTGTATCGCATGTCTTATTAGCCCCTAACGCGTACACTCCCTCCAATTTACACTGGCAAACACAACACCACAAACACGCGTCACTCGCTCCACCAGCCCC
>JAJSRW010000373.1:0-33742 GCA_022414725.1 Microglena sp. YARC
TATAGTTGCAAGCTGCTCAATTACCGAGTCATGGTGCGGTGCCTGTGCTTACGAGTAGCATATTGGAGTGCTGACGTTTGGCTGTTAAGGGCGGTGTGTGTTTCCAGTGTGCAAGCTGCTTCATGATCACCACGTCAAGGGCGTTGCAATTGCTTCCACCCTACATCATATTAAGTCGCTGACCAGTGCTGTTATAGTGTTATTATACAGTGCTGCAAAGCGATTCAGTTACATCAGTGAAGATCTCGCGTTGCATGTACTTACAAATTACTATTTAGTGTGATCGTGCATGACTGCATTACTCGTGGATACTTCCAGCTGTGGCGACCAGATTCAAATACGCAGGGTCCAAGGTGACGTTGCAAGATGCTTCCGAATCATGGCTATATTAGTGCCTGACCGCATGCTCATGTGTTGGAGGTTCCAGCTGTGGTCCAAGATGTTCAATAATCAGCGCCACGTCAAGGTGCGTATGCATGCATTGACCCAGTAACTAATGATCTATGTGCTGACAGTGCTGTTTATTGGTGTTACTTCCAGATAGTGGACAGACTGTTTCAATACCAAAATGTACAATGGTGGGTTGGATCGCTTTACCAACATACATATTTAAGTGAGCTGAGCATGTTGCTCCGTATATGTCCGTTCCCCTATTTCCTATGTGTGCAGCTGGTTCAATTACCAGTCGGAAGGGTAGGTGTGGGTGCGTTGCATCCTTACAATAACTATTAGTGCTGCGCAGTGCTGTTATGTGTTTATTCCCAGTGTGCAGCTGTTCAACATTCCCATCAAGGCTGACGTTGCAATGCTTACAAATAACGTATATTAGTTTGCTCGACAGTGCTGTTATGTGTTAGTCCAGTGAATGCAGCATTGTTCAGCATCACCAAGTCAAGGTGGTTGCACATGCTATACAGACATGAATTAAGTTGCTGACTCAGTCGCCCTGTATCGTGCTTATCCAGCGTTCGCAACAGCTGTTTCAAATCACAGTACAAGGCATGACGTCTTGCCAAATGCCCCATACAAACTATCAAGTGCCTGACAAGTCGCTGTCGATATGTTATTTCCAAGTGTGCAAGCTGTTCAACTTACCAGTCAAAGTGCGTTAGCATAGCAATTACAATACATTATTGTGCTAACAGTGCTGTATGTGTTATTCCAGTTGCAAAGCCTCCCTTAATATCACCAGTCAAAGCTGCACGTGTGAATGCCTACAGCTCACATTTAGTCTGACTGGTGTTTGTGTTATTCGATGCCTAGCAAATGCCTGTACAATATCACCAGTCAAGGCTCTCACTGCGATTGCATATGCCTTTAGCATAACACTATTAGTGCTTGACAGTGCTGTTATGGTGTGCTTTCCAGTTGCAAGCTGGGTTTGCAAATCACAGTCAAGTGTGGGCGGTGTGCATGGTTACAGGTACTGATAGTTGCTGTACAGTGCGTTATGTTTATCCTGTGTGCATGCTGGTTACAATCACAGTTCAAGCGACTGCGCTCTCGCCCATGCCTTAAATACATGACTCTAGCTCGCTGACCAGGTGCCTGATTATTGGGTTATTCAGTGTGCAGTGGGTTCAGATACCAGTCTAAGTGCGGTTGGCATGGCTGTACAAACAGATTAGTGCTGACGTTGCTGTTATGTGTCCTATTCCAGGTGTGCAAGCTGTTCATTACCAGCTCAAGGATTCGTTGCATGCTTATCCAACTAACTATATAGTGCTGACCAGTGCTAGTTTATAGTCGTTATTCCGAGTGTGCAAGCTGCGATCAATTGACCAGCAAGATGCCGCTTGCATCGCTTACAATTAATATAGTGCTGACCACGAGTGTCTGTTATCTGGTTAATATCCAGTGTGTGCAACCGCTGTTCAATTTACCAGGCGAACAGGTGCGCCTCTCGCACTGCACACACCTACAGACCAAAAATAACATATTAGTGACTTGCACGCGTGCTCCTACATATCGTCTATTTCACTTATGCAAGCTGTATCATTACAGATCAAGGATGCGTTGCAATGCTTACGAACTACATCAATTGTGCTCGACAGTCTCCGCTGTCTATGTGTTACTTCCACAGTGGGCAAGCTGTTCAATCCCGCAGATCACAGGATGCAGCCCGTGCGTTGCGAACTGCTATACATAGCATATTAGTGCCTGAACCCAGTGCTGTCATATAGCTATGTTATTCCAGCGTAATGCAAGATCTGATCAAATTACCAGTGAGTGGCGTGGTGAAATGCTTGCGACATAATTAGTGCTGACAGCTGGCATGTACCATATGTGTGACCAAATATTCACAGAAATGATGCACAGCTGTTCCAAATGATTACTCAGGTCAAGGTGGCTGTTGGCAGAACTAATACAATACATTGATTAGTGCTGGACAGTTGCTGTCAGTATGTGTATTCCAGTGGATGAATGGCTGTTCACATTAGCCAGTCAAGTGGGTGGTTGCATTGCTTACAATACATATTAGTGCTGAAGCAGTGCTGTTATGTGTTATTCCAGTGTGCAAGCTTCAATACCAGTCAAGGTGCGTTGCATGCTTACATACATATTAGTGGAAGGTGTCTGACATGCTGACTGTCATATGTTATTCCAGATAAATTGCAAGCTGTTCATATTACCAGTCATAGGTGGGCGTTGCATGCTTACAGTACATATTCATGATGCTGATAGTTGCTGTTATGTGTTATTCCAGTAGTCGGCAAGCTGATCCAATTACAGTCAATAGGATGCGATTGCTAATGCTCTACAATACCACTCCCCTTAGTGCTGCATCAGGCATGTTACATGATGTCTATAATATACCACCAATGCTGCCACTGCTCTCGATCACCAGTTCACAGGTGCGTTGCATGCTGTACCACCTTAACCTCTCAGTGCTGACATGCCGTTAGTAATTTCCAGTAGTCCTAGCAAGCTTTCATATCACCAGTCAAGGTGTACCCGTTGCATGCTTACAGTACATATTAGTGCATGACAGTCGCCTGTTAATGTTGTTATTCCAGTGTGGCAAGTGTTCATTACCAGTTCAAGGTGCGTGCATGCCTTTACGAATTAGATATTTAGTGCTGACAGTGCTAGTACTGTTATCAATCCAGTGTGCAAGCTGTTCAATCACCAGTCAAGGTGCGTTGATCTTACAATACATATTCAGTGCCTGACAGTGCTGTTATGTTGTATGATTCCAGTGTCAACCTGATTTCACATATACAGTTCAAGGTGCGATTGCAATGCTAATACAAATACATATTAGTGCTGACAGTGCATGTTATGTGTTATTCCAGTGTGCAAGCTGTTCAATCCAACCAGTCCAAGAGTCGCGTTTGCATGGCTTACAATAACATAATTACGTGCTGACAGTGCTGGCTCATGGTTATTCCGAGCTGGGCAAGGTCTGTTCAATTACAGTCAAGTGGCGTTGCCCATGAATTACAATAATATTTAGTGCTGACAGTGCTGTTCATGTGTTTAATTCTCAGTGTGCAAGCTGTTCAAATCACCAAGTCAACGGTGCGTTTGCGATGCTTACAAATACTATTTAGTGCTGACAGTGCTGTTATGGTTATTCCTAGTGTGCAAGAGCTGTTGCAATCACCAGTCCAAAGGTGCGATTGCATGCTTACAATAACATATTAGTGCTGACAGTGCTGTTATGTGTTATTGCCAGTGTGCAGCTTGTTCAATCACAGTTCAAGGTGCGTGATTGCTTACAAATAGCATAATTAGTGCTGGACAGTGCTGTTTATGTGTCTATTCCAGTGTGCAAGCTGTTCAATACCAGTCAAGGTGGTTGCATGCTCTGACAGATACATATTTAGTGCTGACAGTGCTGTCTATGTGTATTCCACGTCGTGCAAGCTGTTCAATCACAGCAAGGTGCCGTTGCAAATGCTTTACAATAGCTATTAGTGGCTGACAGGTGCATGGTCTATGTGTTATTCCAGTGGTGCAAGCTTGTTCATCACCGTTCAAATGGTGCGTGTGCATTTGCGTACGAATACATAATTTAGGCTGACAGCTTGCTTTATTGTATTCTGTGCAAGCTGTTCAGATTCACCAGTCAAGTGCGTGCATGTCATTACAATTACTATTAGTGCTGACAGTGCTGTATAGTGTCGTCATTCCAGTGTGCAGATATCTCCCACTGTGTTCAATTACCAGTCAAGTGCGTTAGCATTGATTACAATTAGATATTAGTGCTTGACTAGTTGCGGTGTTCATGTGTGGTATTTCAGGTTGTGCAAGGCTGATTACAATACACCAGTCAAAAGTGCGTGTGCATGCTATACAGTAAATATTAAGTGCTAGACAGTGCTGTTATGTGTATTCCAGTGTGCAAGCTGTTCTCAATAACGAAGTTAAGGGGTCTTGTTGCATGCTGGTCAGTTACATATTAGTTGCTGAGCAGTGCTTGTTCATGTGTTATTCCACGGTGCCCCCCTGCAAGCTGTATCAAGTTACAGATCAGTTGCTGTTTCGATGGCTATACATAGCACTATATAGTTTGACAGTGCTGTTATGTTCTATTCCAGTCTGCAAGCTGTTTCACATCACGGCGGGAGCTCAAGGAATGCAGTTGCTGCTACAGAACATATTTAGTGCATCTGACAGGGGTGCATGTTATGGTGTTTCCAGTGTGCAATTGCTATTCAATCACAGTCAGGGGGGTGGTCGATTGGCATGTTATAATGCTCCTCATTAGTGTGGCACAGTCGGATGTTATGTGTTATAACTCCAGTGTGCAAGCTGTTCAATTAACGGTCAAGGGTGTGAAACGGTTGCGATTGCTTACATACACTATTTAGTCTGACAGTGCTGTTATGCTGTATTCCCAGTGTGCTATGCTGTTCATATCACCAGCAGGTGCGTTGCATGGCTTTACAATAATATGTAGTGCTGACTCAGTGCTTTATGTAGTGATTCCCAGTGGTAGCAAGCTGATTCAGATCACCAGTCAAGGATGCGCGTTGCATAGCTATTACAAATAATGATAAGTTGCTACAGTCTTGTTCGGATGTTTCCAGTGTGACCAACTGTTCAATTAACCATCAAGGATGCGTTGCAGTGCTCTTAACCAAATACAATTCTAGCTTGCTGACAGTGCATGTTTATGTGTAATTATCCAGGTGGCAAGACTGATTCATTTACCCAGTCAGGTTGCGTTGCGATGCTTTACAATACTATTAGTGTGACAGTGCTGCTTATGTGTTGATTCCAGTATGATGCAAAAGTGTTCAACCACCAGTTCGAAGGTCTCCGCGTTGCATGCTTACGAAATACAGTATTAGTGCTGACAGTGCTTGTTATTGCTGTTAATTCAGTGTGCAAGCTGTTCAAATTACAGTCAGGAGTGCCCGTCCGGCATGTTTACTCATGCATATTTGGTTTCTATCTGCATTCCCCCCCCGTACCTCGAGGGCAAGAGGCACGCAGCAAGTGTATTGCAACACCAGTCCAAACGGTGCAGTGACATGACTGCAATACCATATTAAGTGCTGTCAAGTGCTAGTCTACTGTATGTGCCAATCCATCATTCCAGTGCTTGGCGGAAATGCACTGCGCCAACGTGGCTATTCAAACACCGAGTGACAGGGCTCGCATGTACGTAATGACTGCGGGCTACTATAGTTGCTGCAGTGCTGTTGTATGATTTATCCGTGCTGCAGAGAGCGCGCAAATGTGTTCATTTCAAGTAATGTGTAGTAACAGGTGATTATCTTTTCAATCTGAAGTGGTTTCTTCTAGCATTTATGGTTTTCAGGGCTCCTCCAGGGACCAGCTGTTTTAGTTTGCTTTCTTGTAGCTTTCAACAGCATTTTTGTAGCATTTTTAGTGGCAATTTAGGGGGGGGGGGGGGGGGACTGGGGGGGGAGAACCTTTTTTATCTCTCCCTTTTTTATCGCGATATTTTTGCGTAAAATGGGGTCGAAATAGCGATCGCTTATATATAGCGGAATAAAAAATACCAGTCCTGTTTGAAACATGTATCTGTGATCACTTATTAGAGTTTGGTGCTGTCAGTGCTTCGTTGTTGTTATTCCAGTACTAACATCCAGTACAGAGAGCAAAGCAGAAGGTTAAAACCAGCCAGGTGTGTGACATATCAACGAATGATCATTAGAGTTGGGGCTGTCAGTGCTGTCGTATGTTATCTCCAGTACTTAAAGATCGAGCAAGCAAGTGCAATGAAAGCGTTGCCCCTGGAGGAAGGCCTGAACCATACAGCTAGAAAAAAAAAACCACTTCAGCTTGAAAAACATCTTCCTGATAGATACACGCCCTCTTTGCCCTGACCCCCCCCCCCCCCCCCCCCCCCCCCTACAACCCCCACCCCATACACCCCACCCCCACCCCACCCCACCCCACCCCACCCCCCCCACCCCAGGTTTGAAAATAAAATCCCTGATTGATACCTACCCTACACCGTAGGGCCCCCAGTGAATCCAGTGGGAAGAGGTTGAGGCGACTCCAGTTGGTGCGCTTCTCAACAGCCGTGCGTGATGCTGTCAGCAAGGCCATATCGGCGTACGCGGGGGAGGTTACCTTAGCGATGCCATATACTTCTATGCTGATGCCTTTCATGAAATCAACATTGAGGCGTGTAATACGACGCAAGCACTGAATGGTAAATGTTTTTGTTTTTGAATGGATACGTGCATTAATGGATCAAAGTATGAATGGATAAATGCAAGCAAGGCAATATCTGCGTAAGACGGGGAGAGGTATCGGTCATAGATCACGCGAATTAGCATGTTCAGCCCAGGTCTTCTATATATGCTAATCCCTTTCATGGAATCAAATTTTGATATGGGTGGCAGAATGGAAGATGCAAGCAAGTTTATATATGGCGTGTAGCGGGTGAGTTGATAGATATTGTCTATGTCTTATATGTCGATGCCGTTCATAAATCGACATTGAGGCGCTGTAATACTACCACAAGCACTGAAATGATACATGTTTTTGTCTTTTGAATGGATAGGTGCCATGAATGGATAAATGTATGAATGGATAAAATGCAAGCAAGGGCCATATTGGCGTATGCGGGGGAGTTGAATAAAGATTGTGAGCATCTTTTCTGCTGATGCCTCTCCATTGAGATCAACATTGCCGGCGTGTTATACGACACAAGCACTCAACTGAATGGTACATGTTTTAATGGATAAGTGCATTAATCGATAAATGTATGAACGGATACATGCAAGACAGGCCATATTGGCGTACACGGGGAAGGTCCTAGGACTGAGGCTGCAGCTAGCTGCCTAGGATCCGGCAGCCCAGCTGCTGCCCCTGTACACACACAAGATACCAACCACCAAACAGCAAACAGCAAACAACAAACAACAAACAAACAGCAAACGACAAACCCTCTGCATTTCAAATGCTCTAGGATTGAGGCTGCAGCCAGCTGCCTAGGAGCTTTTGGCCCAGCTGCTGCCCCTGTGCACACAACGACCATCAAACTTCAAGCAACAAGCAACAAACCCTCTGCATTTCAGATGCCCTAGGACTGAGATGCCCTAGCCAGCTGCCTATAAGCTTTTGGTCCAGCTGCTGCCCCTGTGCACACACGACACACCAACCACCAAACAGCAAACAACAAGCTACAAACAATAAACCTTCTGCATTTCAGATGCCCTAGGACTGAGGCTGCAGCTAGCTGTCTAGGAGCTTTTGGCACAGCTAATACCCCTGAACACATAAGACACCAACCACCGACTAACTAACAATAAGAAGCAAACCCTCTGCATTTCAGATGCTCTAGGACTGAGGCTGCAGCCAGCTGTCTAAGAGCTTTTGGCCCATCTTGCTGCCCCTTTACACACACGACACACCAACCACCAAACAGCAAACAACAAGCTACAAACAACAAACCCTCTGCATTTCAGATGCCCTAGGACTGAGGCTGCAGCTGGCTGTCTAGGAGCTTTTGGCACAGCTAATACCCCTGAACACACAAGACACCAACCACCGACCAACTAACAATAAGCAGCAAACTATAAACCCTCTGCATTTCAGATGCCCTAGGACTGAGGCTGCAGCCAGCTGTCTAGGAGCTTTTGGCACAGCTAATACCCCTGAACACACAAGACACCAACCACCGACCAACTAACAATAAGCAGCAAACTATAAACCATCTGCATTTCAGATGCCCTAGGACTGAGGCTGCAGCCAGCTGTCTAGGAGCTTTTGGCCCATCTTGCTGCCCCTGTACACGCACAAGACAACAAACAAAAGACAATAAACAACAAATCCTCTGCATTTCAGATGCTCTAGCATTGTGGCTGCAGCCAGCCGCCTATGAGCTTTTGGCACAGCTGCTGCCCCTGTGCACACAAAGACACCAACCAACAACCACCAAACAACAAACCCTCGGCATTTCAGACGCTCTAGCATTGAGGCTGCAGCCAGCTGCCTAGGAGCTTTTGGCACAGCTGCTGCCCCTGTACACACACGAGACACCAAACAAACAACAACAAACAACAAACCCTCTGCATTTCAAATGCCCTAGGACTGTGGCTGCAGCCAGCTTCTAAAGAGCGTTTGGCCTAGCTGCTGACCCTGTGCACACACAACTCCAACCCCCAAACAACAAGCAACAAACAACAAACCCTCTTCATTTCAGATGCCCTAGGACTGAGGCTGCAGCCAGCTGCCAAAGAGCTTGTGGCCCAGCTGCTGCCCCTGTGCACACACAAGAGACACAAAGTGCGTGTGGCGGCAATTCACGCGCTCAAACCCGTCATGCACCAAGGGGCACATGAGATGATTTTGGAGATGGTTGCTTTCAGGTGTGATTTGTGTGTCGGGGCGTGTGTGTGTGTGTGTGTGTGCGGGGGTAGGTGATTTGTGTGTCGGGGCGTGTGTGGGGTGTGGGTGTGGGTGTGTGGCGGGGGGTAGGTGATATTGTGTGTCGGGGCGTGTGTGTCGGGGCATGGCTGTGTGTGTGGCGGGGGGTAGGGTGATTTGTGTGTCGGGCGTGTGTTCGGGGCGTGTGTGTGTGTGTGTGTGGCGGGGCAGGTGATTTGTGGTGTGATTTTATAGGGTGCAACGCGCTCAACCCCGTCATGCACCATGGTGGTGATGATGATGATTCTGGAGATGGTGGCTTTCAGGTGTGAATCAAGAGGGGGCTGCTTTCATGTGTGATTTGTGTGTGAGTGTTTGAATGTGGTGTGTGGGGGTGGGGCGGGGGGGGGGGGGGGGGGGGGGTAGTTTGTGGTATGAGTTTAGAGGCGTGTGACGCGCTCAAACCCGTCATGCAACAAGGGGCACATAGATGATTCTGGAGATGGTGGCTTTCAGGTGTGATTTGTGTGTCGGGGCGTGGGTGTGGGTGTGGGTGTGTGGCGGGGGGTAGGGTGATTTGTGATGTCAGTTTATTGGGTGCGATGCGCTCAACCCCGTCATGCACCATGGTGGTGAAGATGATGATTCTGGAGATGGTAGCTTTCAGGTGTGAATCAAGAGGGGGCTGCTTTCATGTGTGATTTGTGTGTGTAGGTGTGTGGGTGTGGGTGTTTGCTATCATCCCCCTGTTACTATTACTGATTCTATTAGCATCATGTTCTTAGGTTTTTCTTCTTCGTGCAGGGACCCCAACTTAGTCTCTGTGAAAGCATTCTATGGGGACGACCTGAAAGTTAACTTCTGTGGGAAGCTGGCATCGGACCAAAACCTGCAGGTGACAACTACTGTATACTGTTTTGTGTGTGTGCAACGGTTTTTGTGTGTGCAACGTGACAAGTACCGTATACTCTTTTTGTGTGTGTGCAACGCTTTTTGTGTGTGCAACGTGACAAGCACCGTACACTCTTATTGTGTGTGTGCAACGCTTTTTGTGTGTGCAACGTGACAAGCACCGTACACTCTTTTTGTGTGTGTGGAACGCTTTTTGTGTGTGCAACGTGACAAGTACCGTAAACTCTTTTTGTGTGTGTGCAACGCTTTTTGTGTGTGCAACGTGACAACTACTGCATACTGTTTCATGTGTGTGCAATAATCTTTTGTGTGCAATGCGTCGCAGTTTGAGCAACCCCAGTGCGACTCGCTGCCCCCCAACCCCCTTGGGGCTCTGCGCTTAGCACTCCGCCTATACCGTGCTACGCTACAATCCTGTAATCAGGCTTGCATCGCAACTTTTGCTACATAACCGGCCCTATAGAAAGCTGACACAAAACAGTGCAATCGGACCAACTCCCTAACAGTCTGCCTACCAGTCTGCCTGTCTGTGTTTGCTTGTCAGTCTGCCAATCAGTCTGCCTGTCTGTGTTTGCTTGTTTGTCTGTTTGTTTATCATATAACATTTATATTGATGTTTATATTTCTTCTACTCTCTTCAGATGCGCCTACATAAATATATGAATGCTTGTGTGTTTGTTTATTTTTGTTTGCTTTCTATCCCATATCTATGTGCGGCATCTATCCCATGCATGTTATTTGCTTTCTATCCCATATCTATGTGCGGCATCTATCCCATGCATGTTATTTGCTTTCTATCCCATATCTATGTGCGGCATCTATCCCATGCATGTTATTTGCTTTCTATCCCATATCTATGTGCGGCATCTATCCCATGCATGTTATTTCGCTTTCTATCCCATATCTATGTGCGGCATCTATCCATGCATGTTATTTGCTTTCTATCCCATATCTATGTGCGGCATCTATCCCATGCATGTTATTTGCTTTCTATCCCATATCTATGTGCGGCATCTATCCCATGCATGTTATTTGCTTTCTATCCCATATCTATCTATCTACTGTACATGTCATATATTTATCTGTCTATCTTTTCTCACCCCCTGGAAGTGCGCCTACAATTTCTATCTATCTATCTATCTATCTATCTATATGTCATATATTTTCATCTGTCTATCTTTTCTCGCCCACTGCATGTGCGCCTCGAGTTGCTGCAGATGCTAGCTGACTGCCCTACACACACACAATCCCCCCCCACCCCCCCCACCCCACTCTCCACTCTCAATCTGTCTATCTTTTCTCGCACCCCACAGGTGCGCCTCGAGTTGCTGCAGATGCTGGCTGACTGACCTACACACACACAATCCCCCCCATCCCCCCCACCCCACTCTCCCACTCTCAATCTGTCTATCTTTTCCCAACAGGTGCGCCTCGAGTTGCTGCGGATGCTGGCTGACTGCCCTTACACACACACACACACACACACACACACTCCCCCTGTCTACTTGCCTCCCCCCACCACCACCACCACCACCACCACACACTATCTATCTGTCTATCTTTCTCGCACCCTACAGGTGCGCCTTGAGTTTGCTGCGGATGCTGGCTGACTGCTCACACACACACACACCTTCCACTTGCCCCCCCCCACACACACACACACACACCACACCACACACACACACACACACTCTCAATCTGTCTATCTTTTCTCGCACCCACAGGTGCGCCTTGAGTTGCTGCGGATGCTGGCTGACTGCTCACACACACACACACCTTCCACTTGCCTCCCACCCCACCCCACCCCACACACACACTCCCCCCACCACACACTCTCAATCTGTCTATCTTTTCTTGCACCCTACAGGTGCGCCTCGAGTTGCTGCGGATGCTGGCTGACTGCTCACACACCACACACACACACCTTCCACTTGCCTCACCCCCCCCCCCCACACACACACACACACACACACACACACACACTCTCAATCTGTCTATCTTTTCTCGCACCCCACAGGTGCGCCTCAAGTTGCTGCGGATGCTGGCCGACTGCCCTACACACACACACACACACACACACACTCTCAATCTGTCTATCTTTTCTCGCACCCCACAGGTGCGCCTCAAGTTTCTGCGGATGCTGGCTGACTGCCCTGCACACACACACACACTCTCAATCTGTCTATCTTTCCTCGCACCCCACAGGTGCGCCTCAAGTTTCTGCGGATGCTGGCTGACTGCCCTACACACACACACACACACACACACACTCTCAATCTGTCTATCTTTTCTCGCACCCCACAGGTGCGCCTCGAATTTCTGCGGATGCTGGCTAACTGGATGCTTAACTTGAGAGAACGGATGGACCACGAGCACCGCCTGTTGCCATACGTCATGAGCGCTCTTAATGATGAGAGCCCCATTGTTCAGGTGCGATGTTGTGTGGGAATTGTGCAGGTGTTTATGGTGATGTGCAGGTGTGTTGTGTTGTGGAGCCCGAGGGGTCTTGGGGGGTAGTTCTGACTGGTTTAGCCAGATCCATGCGTCGCCATGCAGCGACTGTTGCCATATGTCATGAGCGCTCTCAATGATGAGAGCCCTGTTGTTCAGGTGCGATGTCGTGTGTGTTACCCCCTAAACCCCGCAGAGCGCGGAGCAAGGGGGATCTGGGGGTGCAGTTCTGACTAGTTTAGCCATACCCATGCGTACCCATGTGTCACCATGTCGATGCTTGCTGATTGGATGATGAACTTTAGATAACGGATGGACCACGAGCACCGCCTGTTGCCATATGTGATTTGTCTCAATGATGAGAGCATTATTGTTCAGGTGCGATGTGTGTGTGTTGTGCAGGTGTTTATGGTGTTGTGCAGGTGTGTTGTGTTGTGGATCCCAGGGGGTCTGGGGGGGGGGCAGTTCTGACTGGTTTAGCCAGACCCATGCGTCGCCATGCAGCGACTGTTGCCCAATGTCATGCGCGCTCTCAATGATGAGAGCGCTGTTGTACAGGTGCGATATTATGTGTATGTATGTATATTTGGGGCACACACCTGCTTTGTTACGAACATTTCTTTGCTTTGCCACCACACCACACCACCACCACCACCACCACCCACTACCACACCATTGTCATCACCACCACCACCACCACTACCACCACCATTGTCATCACCACCACCCACCACCACTACCACACCATTGTCATCACCACCACCCCACCACTACCACACCATTGTCATCACCACCACCACCACCACTACCACACCATTGTCATCACCACCACCACCACCACTACCACACCATTGTCATCACCACCACCACCACCACTTACCACCACCATTGTCATCACCACTACCACCACCACCATTGTCACCACCACCACCTACACCACGTACACCACCACCACCACCACCACCACCACCTACACCACCACCTACACCACCACCACCACCACAACCACAACCACCACCACCACCTACACCACATACACCACATGACACCACCACCACCACCCACATACACCACCACCAGGCGAAGCTCTTGATCTACTAGAGAAGCTAGGAGCCCTATGGTGGAAGGACCACGAAAGTGACCTCAAGGAAACCACATACTACTTGCCGAGCGAAGCACATGGAATGGGCTGGCAGGATGAGAGTGTGTCCACGGCTCTTCGTAGCTTCACTTGGGGAGGGGCGCCTAGTGGGGACCCCCAGGAGGCAGGTGGGTCAGGGATTTTTCCCCGCCATGTAAAACGATCCCTACTTTTGACCCCGTTTGGTCCCAAATTGACTCTATAAAAAAGGACCTAAAAGGCCCTAATAAGGTATTAAAAGCTTTAAAAACGCTGTCCCTGGAGGAGGCGCTTAATGGGGACCCCTAGGAGGCAGGTGGGTGCGGCATGCAAGTTTTCTTGAAGCCCGTTTCAGAATCAGGCGCCCGATGTCCAAGCCGAGCATTCTGCAATTCGTAAACGTTTGTTATTATTGTGCACGCCCGATGTTCCAGCCAAGCATCTTAAATCCGTCAACGTTTATTATCATGCGCGCCCAATGTTCCAGCCAAGCATCTTAAATCCGTCAACGTTTATTATCGTGCGCGCCCGATGTTCCAGCCAAGCATCTTAAATCCGTCAACGTTTATTATCGTGCGCGCCCGATGTTCCAGCCAAGCATCTTAAATCCGTCAACGTTTATTATCGTGCGCGCTCGATGTTCCAGCCAAGCATCTTAAATCTGTCAACGTTTATTATCGTGCACGCCTGATATTCCAGCCAAGCATCTGAAATCTGTAAACGTTTATTATCGTGTACGCCTGATGTTCCAGCCAAGCATCTTAAATCCGTCAACGTTTATTATCAAGCACCCTGTCCCTTACCATCTATACCCATCCACCCACCCTGCTCCTCACCACCCACCTATCCATCCACTCTCCCATCCACCCACCCTGCCCCTCACCACCCACCTCCACCCACCTACCCATCCACCCACCCTGCCTCTCACCACCCACCCACCCATCCACCCACCATGACCTTCACCACCGACCCATCCACCTACCCATCCACCCACCCTGCCCCTCACCACCGACCCATCCACCCACCCTGCCCCTCACCACCCACCCTCCACCCACCTACCCATCCACCCACCCAGGCCGACAACTGTTCGTCATGCCTGGTCCCTGTTCCCAGCGGCCCAGCTTCGGGGCCCGTCTAGTGGTCCAAGCCAACTTTGGTCGCGCGGTCCACCCCCTGGTTACAGAGCTCACAGAGTCCTGGCAGAGCACCCCTCGCTTGCAAGCCGCCAGGCTGTTGCGAGTGTACCTTGTGTTCTGTGAAGATGCGGTACACCAGCACCTCAGGCTGCTTGTTCCTGCCATGTGCAAGTGAGTGGCACACACATGCACACACACGTGCACACTCATGCATACACACACACGAGCACACGCACAGGCACACAGGCACACACACGTGCACACTCATGCATACACACACACAGGCACACATGCATACACACACAGGCACACATGCACACATATGCACAGACACACACGCATGCACACACACACTTGCAAACATGCACACGGACACATGCCAACCTCCCTACCAAGGCAATGCAAGACCCAGATCTTTCGGATGTAATAACGGACTGCTGTGCCATCATTACTGCATGCTCGCCCCCTGACCTCATCCTCCCGCTCCTCTACACACTCACACCTACACACACACCTACTCACACATGCACACACAGACACCTACACACACATGCACACACACACACCTACACACACACATTCATGTTCACCTCTCTTCCAGGGTAATGCAATACCTAGATCTGTCGGATGTGATTTCTGACTGCTGTGCCATCATCGCTTCATTCTCGCCACCTCACCTCATCCTCTCTCTAACACACACATGCACACACACACTCACATTCATGTTCACCTCTCTTCCAGGGCAATGCAAGACCCAGATCTGGTGGATGCAATATCAGACTGCTGCGCCATCATCGCTTCATTCTCGCCTCCTCACCTCATCCTCTGTCTAACACACACATGCACACACACACACACACACATTCATGTTCGCCTCTCTTCCAGGGCAATGCAAGATCCAGATCTGGTGGATGCAATATCAGACTGCTGTGCCATCATCGCTACATTCTCGCCTCCTGACCTCATCTTCTCGCTCCTCTACACACACATGCACACAAACACACACATGCACACCCACACCCACACACACATTCATGTTCGCCTCTCTTCCAGGGCGAAACAAGACCCAGATCTGGTGGAAGTAATATCGGACTGCTGTGCGATCATCACTGCATTCTCGCCCCTGACCTCATCTTCTCGCTCCTCTACACACACCTACACACACACACACATTCATGTTCACCTCTCCTCCAGCGCGATGCAAGACCCAGATCTGGTGGACGTATTATCGGACTGCTGTGCCATCATCCCTACTTGCTCTCTCCCCAAACTCATGCTATCACATACACTCACACATTTACACGCACACATTCATGCCAACCTCCCTTCCAGGGCAATGCAAGACCCAGATATTGCGGACGTAATATCTGACTGCTGTGCCATCATCGCTGCATTCTCTCCACCCAACCTCATCCTATCTCATACACACACGACCACACACAAACACACACACACATATACACACACACATTCATGGCAACCTCCCTTCCAGGGCAATGCAAGACCCAGATCTTACGGATGTGTTATCGGACTGCTGTGCCATCATCACTGCATTCTTGCCCCCTGACCTCATCCTCTCTCTCTCTCTCACACACACACACACACACACACACACACATACACAAACACATTCATATTCACCTCCCTTCCAGGGCAATGCAAGACCCAGATCTTACGGATGTGTTATCGGACTGCTGTGCCATCATCACTGCATTCTTGCCCCCTGACCTCATCCTCTCTCTCTCTCACACACACACACACACACACACACACACACACAAACACATTCATATTCACCTCTCTTCCAGGGCAATGCAAGACCCAGATCTGGTGGATGTAATATCTGACTGCTGTGCCATCATCGCTGCATTCTCTCCCCCTGACCTCATCCTCTCGCTCATCTTCCCACGAGCCAACGATGAGGGTGTGGACTTGAAGCATAGGGCAGCAGCTGTCGACCTGGTGTCTCAAGTTATCAAGTAAGGCGGGGGGGGGAGATAGAAAGGGGATGGAGGGGAGGGAGATAGGTTGTGAAGGGGTGTGGACTTAGTGTCTCAAGTTATCAAGTTAAGCGGGGGGGAGATAGAAAGGGAAGGGGTGTGGACTTGAAACAAAGGGCGCAGCAGGTGACTTGGTTTTGCAAGTTATCAAGTACTAGGGGGGGGGGGGGGGGGGGGGGGGGGGGGGGGGGGGGGGGGGAACCTTGAAGCATAGGCAGTTAGCAGTGAACATGGTGTCTTCAAGTTATCAAGTAAAAGGGGGATAGGGGGAAGGGGTGGTGGACTTGAAACAAAGGGCGGGCAGCAGGTGACCTGGTTTTGCAAGTTATCAAGTACTAGAGGGGGGGGGGGGGGGGGCATGGAGGGAAGGGTGTGACCTTGAAGCATAGGCAGTTAGCAGTGAACGTCGGTGTCTCAAGTTATCAAGTAAAAGGGGGATAGGAGGGAAGGGGTGTGACTTGAAACAAAGGGCGGCAGCAGGTGACCTGGTTTTGCAAGTTATCAATACTAGGGGGGGGGGGGGGGGGGAGGGAGGGCATGGAGGGAAGGGGTGTGACCTTGAAGCATAGGCAGTTAGCAGTGAACGTGGTGTCTCAAGTTATCAAGTAAAAGGGGGATAGGGAGGGAAGGGGTGTGGACTTGAAACAAAGGGCGGCAGCAGGTGACCTGGTTTTGCAAGTTTATCAAGTACTAGGGGGGGGGGGGGGGGGCGGGGGGGGGGGATGGAGGGAAGGGTGTGACCTTGATGCATAGGCAGTTAGCAGTGAACGTGGTGTCTCAAGTTATCAAGTAAAAGGGGGATAGGAGGGAAGGGTGTGGACTTGAAACAAAGGGCGGCAGCTGTATACCTGGTGACTCCAGTTATTAAGTAAGAGAGGAGGTAGGGTGATAGGGAGGTATGGAGGGAAGGGTGTGACCTTCATAGCATAGGGCGGCGGCTGTAGACCTGGTGTCTCTAGTTAAGTAAGAGGGGGGGGGGGGGGGGGGGGGACTAGAATGACTTATTCCTAATGATATTTTTGATGTAATAGGGTTGACTAGATGACTTATTCCTAATGATATTTTTGGTGTTTTTGATTACTGTGTGGCTGACTGGGCTGGACCACAATTAAATTGTGTACACCGTTTAACCAGAGGGAGGAGGGGGAGGAACATCCACACCCGCCCAACCACACCATGCACAACCAACATGTGTAGAGGTGCAGACGCATGCGGTACGATTGATTCACATATCGATATCTTTGTCCCCCCCCCCCCCCCCCCCCCCCCCCCCCCCCCCCCCCCCCCCCCCCCCATCCCCCCCATTCTCCCCACTTACACACACACCAAATGTGCAGGGGTGCAGGTGCACGTGGAGCAATTGATTATCACATCAATGACATCTTGGAACATCCCCCCCCCACACACACACCCCTTCCCCTCCCCTTCCCCACCCCCCCCCACACACATACACAAACCAAATGTGCAGGGGTGCTGGCGCACGTGGAGCAATTGATTCACACATCAACGACATCTTGGAGCTGCTAGAGAGCGACAGCTTTATGCGGAGTGAGGATGCAAGTGTCCGGTGAGGAATGACCCTAGTGAATGCCCCCCCCCCAACCACCACCACCACCACACACACACACACACACACATACACACATATAAACACAGACAGAAACTCTCCTTAACACACAATTGTCCAGTGAGGAATGACCCTAGTGAATGGCTGTATTAGTATCTGATACTGCATAGTATCATGTACTGCAAAGTATCTTATACTGCGTAGTATCATGTACTGCATAGTATCTTATACTGCATAGTATCATGTACTGCATAGTATCTTATACTGCATAGTATCATGTACTGCATAGTATCATGTACTGCATAGTATCTTATACTGCATAGTATCATGTTCTGCATGGTATCATGTACTGCATAGTATCTTATACTGCATAGTATCTTATACTGCTTAGTATCATGTACTGCATAGTATCTTATACTGCATAGTATCATGTACTGCTTAGTATCTTATACTGCATAGTATCATGTACTGCATAGTATCTTATACTGCATAGTATCATGTACTGCATAGTATCTTATACTGCATAGTATCTTATACTGCATAGTATCATGTACTGCATAGTATCATGTACTGCATAGTATCTTATACTGCATAGTATCTTATACTGCATAGTATCATGTACTGCATAGTATCTTATACTGCATAGTATCATGTACTGCATAGTATCATGTACTGCATAGTATCTTATACTGCATAGTATCATGTACTGCATAGTATCATGTACTGCATAGTATCTTATACTGCATAGTATCATGTACTGCATAGTATCATGTACTGCATAGTATCTTATACTGCATAGTATCATGTTCTGCATAGTATCATGTACTGCATAGTATCTTATACTGCATAGTATCATGTACTGCATAGTATCTTATACTGCATAGTATCATGTACTGCATAGTATCATGTACTGCATAGTATCTTATACTGCATAGTATCATGTACTGCATAGTATCATGTACTGCATAGTATCTTATACTGCATAGTATCTTATACTGCATAGTATCATGTACTGCATAGTATCATGTACTGCATAGTATCTTATACTGCATAGTATCATGTTCTGCATAGTATCATGTACTGCATAGTATCTTATACTGCATAGTATCATGTACTGCATAGTATCATGTACTGCATAGTATCTTATACTGCATAGTATCATGTACTGTATAGTATCATGTACTGCATAGTATCTTATACTGCATATTATCATGTTCTGCATAGTATCATGTACTGCATAGTATCATGTACTGTATAGTATCTCATACTGCCCGTCACATGAATGCATGTGCGTGTATTAAAATTCCTGACAGCTTTGTGGGAAGTGAGGAGCAGGATGACCCTAATGGAATGATACATCATTACTCCATGTGAGGAAGTGAGGAGCAGGATGACCCTAATGGAATGATACATCATTACTCCATGTGAGGAAGTGAGGAGCAGGATGACCCTAATGGAATGATACATCATTACTCCATGTGAGGAAGTGAGGAGCAGGATGACCCTAATGGAATGATACATTATTACTCCATGTTTATTTCACGCTTTGTGTGTATGCTCATGCTCCTGATAGCTTCATGGGGATTGATTTTGCCCTTATAGATTTCGCTATAAATTGTTTTAAAAACAAATCGACCAAGTGCTCTCTCAAATATGGTCTCTAAATGTTTGTGCGTAGCGCGATTAATTAGACCAAATTTGAGAGAGTGTTTGGGAGTGCTAAAAAATAAATTATATTAAAACATAACAAATGGTTATTAGAGCCCGGTACGTATCTTATATTAAAACATAACAAATGGCTATTAGAGCCCGGTACGTATCTTATATTAAAACATAACAAATGGTTATTAGAGCCCGGTACGTATCTTATATTAAAATATAACAAATGGTTATTATGCTAGAGCCCGGTATGTATCTTCACTTGCACTGCTCATCTCATACATACCTCCAATGGCTATGTCATTATATATACATATATTATATATATTCTCTTACTCTGATCATCACATACGTAGCTTTAACGACTATATATATATATATATATATATATATATATATATATATATATATATATATATTCTCTTACACTGCTCATCACACACATAGCTTTAATTATATCTAAGATATAAATATATTATATTTCTCTCTTACAAAGCTCATCACATATATATACATATCTTCAGCTACAGAGCTATGTATATATTATATATCGTGTCTTGAATTGCTAATAATACACATAGCTTTAACCTGCTTTAACTACTAATCCATAGACCTGTAGATTTCACTGTCCACGGATGTGATTATAATTCCGGCTGTGGCTGTTCATTTTGCATCTGTGTGTATTTTGCTGTCCAGGGGTATCCAATTTGGTCTTGTTTTGATCGCCACCACTCTCGCCACCAACCCTATTACCACCCCAATCAACATCACCACCACTATCGCCACCGCCTAAAACAACATCACCACCCCAATCAACATCACCACCCCTTTCTCCACCACCGCCCCTATCTCCACCACCACCCCAATCAACACCACCGCCCCTATCCCTACCAACGCCATGCTGCAGGCAAAGCATGTTCCATGTGTTGGAGCAACTGGTGTCAGCATGTGGCCCAGCTTGCATTGTGGAGCAAGAGAGGTGGGTGTATTGTGGAGCAAGAGAGGTGGGTGTATTGGGGAGTAAGAGAGGTGGTCGTAATGCATTGTGGAGCAAGAGAGGTGGGTGTATTGGGGAGTAAGAGAGGTGGTCGTAATGAATTGTGGAGCAAGAGAGGTGGGTGTATTGGGGAGTAAGAGAGGTGGTCGTAATGCATTGTGGAGCAAGAGAGGTGGGTGTATTGGGGAGTAAGAGAGGTGGTCGTAATGCATTGTGGAGCAAGAGAGGTGGGTGTATTGGGGAGTAAGAGAGGTGGTCGTAATGCATTGTGTAGCAAGAGAGGTGGGAGTATTGTGGAGCAAGAGAAGTGGATGCATTGAGGAGTAAGAGAGGCGGGTTTATTGTATTGTGGGGCAAGAGAGGTGGGTGTCTTCACATCATCATGCTCTCTCTTCCAGCTCCTGCTGTTAGTACTGTGAGCATGAGCATGAAAATGAGCATGAAGATGAGCATGAGCATACGCATGAAAATGAGGAATTTCCAGCAGCTGCCTGGCTTGCTCTTCAGCCGCGCCCTGCTTTCCACGCTGACTGCCATATCTAACCATATACCAACTCTTAGGGCCATGATCAAAATCCAGCTCCTGCTGTTCGTACTGTGCCTGAGCACGAGCATGAAAATGAGCTTGAGCAGGGGTTAGGGTTCATGAAAATTGGCATGAGCAGAATTATTACTTCTCATCCTAGCGTTCTGCCGTACAGAGCACCTTATGTTTCTGTTAAAAATAAATATGGTTCTCTAAGAATGCGTGTTGACTACAGAGCCCTAGACTCAAAAACTATCAAAACAATGTCGTCCATAGATAATAGATGTCAGCCCTCCCCTGACCCGCATAGGTCGTTGCTTATCACCATAGCGTTTTGCCAAACGGAGGACCTATCCTTTCTGTTGAAAATAAAGATGGTTTTCTAAGAATTTGTGTTGATTGTATCCATAAATGACTGATTTCGGCTCTCGCCTGACCCGCATAGATTATTTCTTGTCATCCTAGCGCTCTGCCGTACGCCCGTACGGAGCACCTATTGTTTCTGATAAAAAAAGAAATGGTTCTCTAAGAACGTGTGTTGATTATATCCATAAACGATTGATTTCAGCCCTTCCTGACCCGCACAGTTTATTGCCTCTCATCCTAGCGTTCTGCCGTACGTAGCACCTATTGTTTCTGATAAAAAGAGAGATGGTTCTCTTAGAATGTGTGTTGATTATACCCATAAATGATTGATTCCAGCCTTCCCCTGACCTGCATAGGTTATCGCCTCTCATCCTAGCGTTCTGCCGTACAGAGCACCCATTGTTTCTGTTAAAAATAAAGATGGTTCCCTAAGAATCCTCAACTGATGACCCTCAACTCGAAACTCTATCAAAAATAGCTAGCCACTTCAGAGCATTGATGAGATTTGGGATAGGTAACATGGAGCAAAGGTTTTCTCTCAAATTGATCTTAGATCAGGCTATCACCAGATCTGGATCAGTTCAGAGGACATACCAACAAATCCTATGCAGCGTCGCAAGAGACGAGGAAAATTGGCGGAGAGTGTTCTCAACAGAGCGGCAGTTGGCAACGGAAGAGAGTTAGTTACGAGGCCATTGGGTGGCGTGTCAGGCTTTGTCTTGGTCAGACGCTACCACCAGATCTGGATCAGTTCAGAGGACATACCAAAAATAGTAGGGTGCCCTAGTGGATCCCCTGGAGGTCGGCCCGGGGGCTCGTGTGTCGTTGTTGACTTGTGTTAAAGAATGTGCCCGGGAGCCAACTTACTGCTGCCTATAGGGGCGCAGGTTTTACCTATGTTGCTTTGGCATACACGCGATTTGAGATGCGATGAATTGAGGGACAAGTTCTATGCAGCGTCGCCTGCAACGCTAAAAAATGGCGGAGAGTGATCGCGAGGGAGCGACTGGTGGCAACGGAAGCGAGTTAGTTACGAGGCCGTTGGCTGACGTGTCGGGCTTCATCACGGTCAGGCGGATGGATGGATGGACGGACAAATGGGTAACATTTGGATGGATAACACTGGGGGCTCCCGCAACAATGTGCGGGAGGGACAGGGATTGGTATGTAGCTAACCTCGTGACTGCAGAAACCGCAAACAGTCCATAATGATTGATTTCAGCCCTTCCCTGAGTCAGGGTTATTTTTAAGGGAAATTGGCCACTCCCCTTTCATCGCAATACTGGTTCCGGAGCCAATTGCCCAGAATCCAATGACCAAAAATCGCAGGTTTCAAAATCCCCTGGAATTCAAGTTCAAAAAATCAAATTCCAAAATTGGAATCGCCTCCCGTTCTGCAAGCTTTAATCCTTACACTGACGAGATAAACGAAGCTGACACATTTAGCAGCTAAAAACATCCTGCCCCTGACCCGCACAGGTTATTGCTTCTCATCCTATTAATCGGAGCCCATCCCATCTGGAAAGCCGGGTCCACTGGGTCCATGGCTGAGATGGCAAGCGGTACAGTTACCGCTCTTGCTAAGACTGAGGGGTTGGCAGAGATGCTAGCAATAGCATGCGGCTACAAGGGTATCAGTGAAATGGTGCCCAAGCTGCGAGGCAAGTTGCTTTCTCGCTTGGGTGCCTCTTCTTCCTCTGACGTGTCCATGGTGAGTTTGATCCCATTCCATACTTTACTCCTCGACGTATAGTTGGCAGATAGGCTGGTGATAGCGTCATAGAGTGTGGGCTGGTGTATAGCTTTATAGGGGGCAGGTGGATAGCTGGTGGCAGGTGGGCTGGCAGGTGGATAGCTGGTGGCAGGTGGGCTGGCAGGTGGATAGCAGGTGGCAGGTGGGCTGGCAGGTAGCAGGTGGGCTGGCAGGTGGATAAGCAGGTGGCAGGTGGGCTGGCAGGTGGATAGCAGGTGGCCGGTAGGCTGGCAGGTGGATAAGCAGGTGGCAGTGGGCTGGCAGGTAGCAGGTGGCAGTGGGATGGCAGGTGGCAGGTGGATAGCAGGTGGCAGGTGGGATGGCAGGTGGATAGCAGGTGGCAGGTGGGCTGGCAGGTAGCAGGTGGCAGGTGGGATGGCAGATGAATAGCAGGTGGCAGGTGGGCTGGCAGGTAGCAGGTGGCAGGTGGATAGCAGGTGGCAGGTGGGCTGGCAGGTAGCAGGTGGCAGATGGGCTGGCAGGTGGATAGTAGGTGGCAGGTGGGCTGGCAGGTAGCAGGTGGCAGGTGGATAGCTGGTGGGCTAGTGA
Source organism: Microglena sp. YARC (assembly GCA_022414725.1). Lineage (NCBI taxonomy): Eukaryota > Viridiplantae > Chlorophyta > Chlorophyceae > Chlamydomonadales > Chlamydomonadaceae > Microglena > Microglena sp. YARC. The sequence goes on from JAJSRW010000373.1 coordinate 23,836, forward strand.
ATAGCTTCATAGTGAGTGGGCTGCTGATAGCATTATAACCTGTGGGCTGGTGGGCTGGTGTATAGATTAATAGAGGGCTGGTGGACAGATGCTGGTGATAGCTTTATAGCGTGTGGCTACAAGGGCATCAGTGAAATGGTGCCCATGCTGTGAGGCAACTTGCTTTCTCGCTTGGGTGCCTCTTCTTCCTCGGACGTGGCCATGGTGAGTTTGATCCGATTCTTTACTTTGCCCCAGAACATTTAAGTGGCAGAGTGGCGGGTGCTAGCAATAGCATGCGACTACAATATCAGTGAAATGGTGCCCATGCTGTGAGGCAAGTTGCTTTCTCGCTTGGGTGCCTCTTCTTCCTCAGACGTGGCCATGGTGAGTTTGATCAGATTCTTTACTTGGCTCCTCAATATTTACTGTGCCGGTGCAAGAGATTGTTAAAAACATGTTTGGTAAAAGGTCCCAGGAAGCGCCTCAAATATTTGATCTTATTCCATACTTTGCTCCTCAACATTTACTGTACGTGTACAAAAGATTGTTAAAAGCATGTTTGGTAAACGGTCCCAGGAAGCGCCTCGAATATTTGATCCCATTCCATACTTTGCTCCTCAATATTTACTGTACGGGTGCAAGAGCTTGTTAAAAACATGTTCGGTAAACGGTCCCAGGAAGCGCCTCAAATATTTGATCCCATTCTTTACTTTGCTCCTCGACATTCACTGTACATGTACAAGAGATTGTTAAAAGCATGTTTGTTAAACGGTCCCAGAAAGTGCCTCAAATGACATGAAGCAGAGTGATCGGTAAAAGCAGGTTCTTGACAGAGATGCTGGTGATAGCTTCATAGTGTGTGGCTATGAGGATATCAGTGATAGGGTGCTCATGCTGCAAGGCAAGTTGCTTTTTTGCTTGGATGCCTCTTCTTTCTCTGACGTGGCAATGTAGAGTGTAAGATGCTGCTTTCCTTTCTGTGTGCTGCTGTATAAAAGCAACAACGACATTCACAGCAACAACTATAACTGCATACATAACTACATCTACAACTGCAACCAAATTAAATAATAAATAACTGCTTATACAGGCTTACAAATAAATAATAATCTATAAATAACTGCATATTAATAATAAATAACTGCATATCTAACTACGTCTAAAACTGCAACCAAAACTACACCCCCAACTATAACCAAAACTACAACAACTAACTACAACTATATGTACAACTGCACTTTCTTCGTGCAAAATTGAGCGACTTGGTGCAACCAGGGTACTACTTGTTGCCAAATTGGTCAGCACTTAAAGCGCACAAACGTCAAATGGTCAGCGCTTTTAGTGCAAAAAAGCGCAAAATATGCGCGCTGCGCCCACACAAAAAAGCTGGAAAAAAAGAGTTGCAGTTTTTTCACTGGGGTTGAAAAAACTGCGCGCAACGCGCAGAGGGGCTCAAAAAGGCAGCGCGGCACCGCGCTGCCGCGCGCGCTTAGTAGTACCCTGGGTGCAACCCCAGTGTAACATCCTCCCCCCGAACCGGACGGAGTGCAAAGCGCGGAGCCCAGGGGATTGGGGGGGCATTTCTGACTAGTTTAACCGGACCCATCCGTTGCCATGCGGCGACATAATGGCGTCGCTAAAAACATATACAACTATATCTACAAATACAAATACAGCCATTACTGCAAACACAACTAAAAACTAAAAGTACAGCAAATACAAATATGCTTTTGAAATCCAAATGCTAATCTGACCCCGCAAAGACCACTCACCCTCTTCCATGTCTTGTACAGGACCTGTGGGTGTGCTGCCGTCTGATGCTGCAGCACGTTATCACCACCTTGTACCCCCAACACCACCGACCCTGACCCCACCCCATTCTCTTGTACAGGACTTGTGGGTGTGCTGCTGTCTGATGCTGCAGCACGTTATCACCACCTTGTACCCCCAACACCACCGACCCTGACCCCACCCCATTCTCTTGTACAGGACTTGTGGGTGTGCTGCCGTCTGATGCTGCAGCACGTAATCACCACCTTGTACCCCCAACACCACCGACCCTGACCCCACCACATTCTCTTGTACGGGACTTGTGGGTGTGCTGCCGTCTGATGCTGCAGCACGTTACCACCACCTTGTACCCCCAACACCACTGCTGGTGCTCCGACCCTTTACACGGTCTTTCTCTTGTGGGTGTGCTGCTGTCTGATGCTGCAGCACGTAATCACCACCTTGTTACCCCCAACACCACCGACCCTGACCCCACCACATTCTCCTGTACAGGACTTGTGGGTGTGCTGCCGTCTGATGCTGCAGCACGTTACCACCACCTTGTACCCCCAACACCACCGACCCTGACCCCACCCCATTCTCTTGTACAGGACTTGTGGGTGTGCTGCTGTCTGATGCTGCAGCCACGTCTCACCACCTTGTTTACCCCCAACACCACCGACCCTGACCCCACCACATTCTCCTGTACAGGACTTGTGGGTGTGCTGCCGTCTGATGCTGCAGCACGTTACCACCACCTTGTACCCCCAACACCACCGACCCTGACCCCACCCCATTCTCTTGTACAGGACTTGTGGGTGTGCTGCTGTCTGATGCTGCAGCACGTAATCACCACCTTGTTACCCCCAACACCACCGACCCTGACCCCACCACATTCTCCTGTACAGGACTTGTGGGTGTGCTGCCGTCTGATGTGCCAGCATTACCACCACCATGTACCCCCAACACCACCGACCATGACCCCACCCCATTCTCTTGTACAGGACTTGTGGGTGTGCTGCTGTCTGATGCTGCAGCACGTAATCACCACCTTGTTACTGCCAACACCACCGACCCTGACCCCACCACATACCCCCCAACACCACCCACCAGACCGACCACCCATTCTCCTGTACAGGACTTGTGGGTGTGCTGCCTGTCTGATGCCGCATTTACCACCACCTTTGTTACCCCCAACACCACCGACCATGACCCACATTCTCTGTACAGGACTTGTGGGTGTGCTGCTGTCTGATGCTGCAGCACGTTCACCACCTTGCCCCCAGCCCTGCCCCACCACATTCTCCTGTCAGGACTTATGCTGCAGCACGTACCTCTGACCACACAACAGAACCCAACCCCTGACCCTGACCCCCACCCCATTCTCTTAGTACAGGACTTGTGGGTGTGCTGCCGTCTGATGCTTGAGCACGTTATTGTACCCCAGACCCTGACGGACTTGTGTGTGCTGCCGTCTGATGCTGCAAGCACGTTACCACCACCTGTACCCCCACCACACCCTGACCCGCACCCCATTCTCTTGACAGGACTTGTGGGTGTGCTGCTGCCCAAAGTCTGATGCTGCAGCACGTTAATCACACCTTGTACCCCAACACCACCGACCCTGACCCCACCACATTCTCGTGTACAGGACTTGTGGGTGTGCTGCCGTCTGGGATGCTGCCGCCACGTAATCACCACCTTGTACCTCAACACCACCACGCTGCTACATTGTACAGGACTTGTGGGTTAAGTTTGCGTGATCTGCAGCACCACTTTGTTGACCCCACCAACATACACTTGGGTGTGCACCCACTTGTACCCCAACACCACCGACCCTTTCTCCTGTACAGGACTTTGTGGTGTGCTGCCGTCCTGCTCTCTCAGCACGTAATCACCAAGGCTTTGTTTAAGGCCCCCAACACCACCGGACCCTGAGGTTTTGATAAGGCCCCACCCCACATTCTCCTGTACAGACTTGTGGCGTGTGTCTGATGCTGGATTTGTACGCAGCACGTATCGACCACCTTGTTACCCCCAACACCACCGACCCTGACCCCACCGTACATTCTTCGACCCGCATTACGAGGACTTGTGGCTGTGCTTTGTGTCTGACGCGTAGCACTGCAGCACTGTCACCCACCTTGTACCCCCGCGCTCTGTAACACCACCTCGACCCTTTTTATCTGACCCCACCACATTAGGCTCCTGTACAGGCACTTGTGGGGGTGCTGCCGTCTCGATGCTGATATAGACAGCGACGTTACTTACCACCCCCAAACCACAGTAAAGTGAGGCAAGAGATGTGACCATGACGTGAAACCCTTTATAAAAATAAAAATCACAGTAAGTGAGCCCATAAACAGAGAAAAACCAGTCTTGTACAGGACCGGCGCAGTTGTGGGTGTGCTGCCGTCTGATGCTGCAGCACGTAATCACCACCTATGTTACCCCCAACACGTGGCACCATACTTGGACCCTGACCCCACCACATTCTCCTGTTCTACAGGACTTTGGGTGTGCGAGCCGTCTGATGCCTGCAGGCACGTGGTACCACCACCTTGTACCCCCAAGAAACACCATCAACCATGAACAAGGCTTTGGTTGCCAATGCTGGTTTCTGATGCTTCCCCCAACACCACGACCCTCCACCCATTGATACAGGACTTTGTGGTGTGGTGTGATTTGGGTGTGCTGTGGGTGGTGGTGGTGTGATGATGATGTGGTGAATGGTGGGTGTCTGATGGGGGTGGTGGTGGTGATGATGGCTGCAGCACGTGAATCACCACCTTAGTTACCCCCAACTACCACCGACCCTGGACCCCACACATTCCTCCTGTACAGGACTTGTGGGTGTGCTGCCGTCTGATGCTGCAGCACGTTATCACCACCTTGTTACCCCCAACACCACCGACCCTGACCCCACCACATTCTCCTGTACAGGACTTGTGGGTGTGCTGCCGTCTGATGCTGCAGCACGTTACCACCACCTTGTACCCCCAACACCACCGACCCTGACCCCACCCCCCCCCCATTCTGGTTGATCAATGCTAAGGGCGCCGTCATTCTCATGTACATGGACTTGTGGGTGCTGCTGCTGCTGTCTGATGCTCATCATTGTTTATTTTTTTTTTGGAGCAGCACGTACCCTCGAACTCACACCTTGGTTACATAAACCAAGCCACCGACCCTGACCCCACCACATACAACACATCTCCTGTACAGGGACTTGTGGGATGTGTTGCTGCCGTCTGATGCTGCGAGCACGTAATCACCACCTTTTACCCCCCAACACACCGTTTGACCCCAACACCACCACCCTGACCCCAACACATTCTCCTGGACTTGCTGCGGTGTGCTGCCGTCTGCTGATGCTGCAGCACGTTATCACCACCTTGTACCCCCAACACCACCGACCCTGACCCCACCACATTCTCCTGTACAGGACTTGTGGGTGTGCTGCCGTCTGATGCTGCAGCACGTTACCACCACCTTGTACCCCCAACACCACCGACCCTGACCCCACCCCATTCTCTTGTACAGGACTTGTGGGTGTGCTGCTGTCTGATGCTGCAGCACGTAATCACCACCTTGTTACCCCCAACACCACCGACCCTGACCCCACCACATTCTCCTGTACAGGACTTGTGGGTGTGCTCCCGCCGTGTTCTGATCAGCTGCAGCACGTTACCACCAACCATGTTACCCCCAACACATTCAACCATGGACCCCACCCCATTCTCTGTACAGGACTTGTGGTTGGCTGCTGTCTGGCCGTATGCTATTTTAGCAGCAGAATGTTCGATATCCTTTCTAGAACTTGGAAATCAGCCTTGGATTATTTGACTGGTCATACATGTTACCCGTGTCCTCAACACCACCGACCCTGACCCCACCACATCTCCTGTACAGGACTGTGGGTGTCTGCCGTCTGATGCTGCAGCACGTAATCACCACCTTGTACCCCCAACACCACCGACCCTGACCCCACCCCATTCTCTTGTACAGGACTTGTGGGTGTGCTGCCGTCTGATGCTGCAGCACGTTATCACCACCTTGTACCCCCAACACCACCGACCCTGACCCCACCACATTCTCCTGTACAGGACTTGTGGGTGTGCTGCCGTCTGATGCTGCAGCACGTTACCACCACCTTGTACCCCCAACACCACCGACCATGACCCCACCCCATTCTCTTGTACAGGACTTGTGGGTGTGCTGCCGTCTGATGCTGCAGCACGTTTACCACCTTTACCCCCCAACACCACCGGACCCTGACCCCACCACATTCTCTTACAGGACTTGTGGGTGTGCTGCCGTCTGATGCGCAGCACGTAAACCACCCTTGTTTACCGCCCAACACACCACCGACCCTGACCCCCACCATTCTCCTGTACAGGACTTGTGGGTGTTGCTGCTGCTTGATGCTGCAGCACGTTATCACCACTTCGTTACCCCAACACCACCGACCCTGACCCCACCACATTCTCCTGTACAGGACTTGTGGGTGTGCTGCCGTCTGATGCTGCAGCACGTAATCACCACCTTGTTACCCCCAACACCACCGACCTGACCCCCACCCATTCTCCTGTACAGGACTATGTGGGTGTGCTGCCGTCTGATGCTGCAGCACGTTATCACCACCTTTACCCCAACACCACCGACCCTGACCCACCACATTCTCCTGTACAGGACTTGCTGGGTGTGCCTTGCCGTCTGATGCTGCAGCACGGTTACCACCACCTTGTACCCAACACCACCCACCTGACCCCACCCCATTCTCTTTTACAGGACTTGTGGGTGTGCTGCACGTCTGATGCTTGCAAGCACTGTAATCACCACCCTTGTTACCCCAACACCACGACCCTGACCCCACCACATTCCCCTGTACAGGGACTTGTGGTGTGCTGCCGTTCTGATTGCCTGAACAGCACGTTATCACCCCACTGGACCCCCAACACCACCGACCCTGACCCCACCACATTCTCCTGTACAGACTTGTGGTGGCATATAGCCGATACTGATGCTGAGCACGTTATCACACCTTGTTACCCCCAAACACCAAACCGACCCTTGACCCCACCACATTCCCTTGTACGGGACTTGTGTGCGCTGCCGTCTTGATGCTCGCACGTTACCACCACTTGTTACCGCCCAACACCACCGACCCTGACCCCCCGCCCCATTTCTTGCTACAGGACTTGTAGGGTGTGCTGCTGTCTTGATGCTGCTAGCACGGTTAATCACCACCTTGTTACCCCCTACACCACCGACCTGACCCACAACATTCTCGCTGTACACTGACTTTGGGTGTGCTTGCCGTCTGAGTGCTTGCAGCCACATTTACCACCACCTGTACCCCCAACACCACCGACCCACGACCCCACCACATTCTCCTGTACAGGACTTGTGGGTGTGCTGCCGTTCTGATGCTGCAGACGTTTCACCACTTGTTACCCCCAACAACACCGACCCTGACCCCCACCCCATTCTCTTGTACGGGACTTGTGTGTGCTGCCGCGATGCTTGCAGCACGTTATCACCACCTTGTACCCCAACACCACCGACCATGACCCCACCCCATTTCTCTTGTTACAGGACTTGTGGGCTGGGCTGCTGTCTGGATGCTGCAGCACGTAATCACCACACTTTGTTACCCCACACCACCACCTGACCCCACCACATTCTCCCTGTACAGACTTGTGGGTGATGCTGCCGTCTGATTGCTGCACACGTTTATACCACCGGTTGTACCCCAACCACCCACCGACCCTGACCCCACCACCATTCTCTTGTACGGGACTTTGATGGGTGTGCTGCACGTCTGATGCTGCAGCACATTACCCACCCACCTTGTACCCCCAACACCACCGGACCCTGACCCCACCACATTTCTCCTGCTACAGGATGTGGTTGCTGCCGTTCTGATGCTGCAGCACGTTATCACCACCTTGTACCCCCACACCACCGACCCTGAACCCACCACATTCTCCTGTACAGGATTGTGGTGTGCTGCGTCTGTGCTGCAGCACGTTACCACCACCTTGTACCCCAACACCACCGACCTGACCCCACCCTCATTCTTCTGTACAAGGAACTTGTGGTGTGCTCCGTCTGATGCTGCCAGCACGGTAATCACCACCTTGTTACCCCCAACACCACCGACCCTGACCCCACCACTTCTCCTGTACAGGACTTTGTGGGTGTGCTTGCCGTTCTTGGATGCGCAGCACGTATTCACCACCTTGTACCCCCAACACCACCGGACCCTGACCCCACCACATTCCCTGTACAGGGACTTAGTGGGTGTGCTGCGTCTGATGCTGCGCACGTTAATCACCCCTTGTACCTCCCAACACCACAACCCTGACCCCACCACATTTCTTTTACGGGACTTGTGGGTTGCTGCCGGTCTTGATGCTGCAGCACGTTAATCACCACCTTGTACCCCCAACACCACCGACCATGACCCCACCACATTCTCTTGTACAGGACTTGTGGGTGTGCTGCCGTCTGATGCTGCAGCACGTAATCACCACCTGTTTACCCCCAACAACCACGACCCTGACCCCACCCCATTCTCTTGTACGGGACTTTTGTGGGTGGGCTGCCGTCTATGCGCAGCCACGTAATCACCACCTTGTTTACCCCCAACACCCACCACCCTGACCCCACCACATCCTCTTGTACGGGACTTGTGGGTGTGCTGCCGTCTGATGCTGCAGCACGTAATCACCACCTTGTTACCCCCAACACCACCGACCCTGACCCCACCACATCCTCCTGTACAGGACTTGTGGGTGTGCTGCCGTCTGATGCTGCAGCACGTTACCACCACCTTGTACCCCCACACCACCGTACCCTGACCCCACCACATTCTTGTACGGGACTTGTGGGTGTGCTGCCATCTGATGCTGCAGCACGTAATCACCACCTTGTTACCCCCAACACCACCGACCCTGACCCCACCACATTCTCCTGTACAGGACTTGTGGGTGTGCTGCCTGTCTTGATGCTGCAGCTCGGTTACCCACCACCTTGTACCCCCAACACCCACGACCCTGACCCCACCCATTCTCTTGTACGGACTTGGTGTGTGCTGCCGTCTTGATGCTGCCAGCACGTAATCACCACCTTGTACCCCCAACACACCGACCCTGCACCCCCACCACATTCTCCTGTACAGGACTTGTGGGTGTGCTGCCGTCTGATGCTGCAGCACGTTATCACCACCTTGTACCCCCAACACCACCGACTCCTGACCCACCACTATTCTCTTTTACGGGACTGGCGGTGTGCTGCCGTCTGATGCTGGCAGCACGTTACCACCACCTGACCCCAACACACCGACCATGACCCCCACATTCTCTTTGTACAGACTTGTGGGTGTGGCTTTTGCCGTCTGATGCTGCAGCACGTTATCACCACCTTGTTACCCCCAACACCACCGACCCTGACCCCACCACATCCTCTTGTACGGGACTTGTGGGTGGGCTGCCGTCTGATGCTGCAGCACGTAATCACCACCTTTGTTTACCCCCAACACCACCGACCCCTGACCCCACCACATCTCTTGTACGGGACTTGTGGTGTGCTTGCCGTCTTTTGAGCTGCCAGCACGTAATCCCACCTTGTTAACCCCCAACACCACCGACCCGGACCCCACCACTTCTCCTGTACAGGACTTGTGGGTGTGCTGCCGTCTGATGCTGCAGGCACGTTATCACCACCTGTACCCCAACCACCACCGACCCTGACCCCACCACATTCTCTTGTTACGGGACTTGTGGGTGCTGCCGTCTGATGCTGCACGCACGTAATCACCACCTTGTTACCCCCAACACCACGACCCTGACCCCACCACATTCTCCTGTAACGGACTTGTGGGTGTGCTGCCGTCTGTTGGCTGCAGCTCGGTTACCACCACTTTTGTACCCCCCAAACACCAACCGACCCTGACCCCACCCCATCTCTTGTACGGGACTTGTGGGTGTGCTGCCGTCTTGGCATGCTGCAGCACGTATAAATCACCACTGTGTACCCCAACACCACCGACCCTGGACCCACCACATTCTCCTGTACAGGACTTGTGGGTGTGCTTTTGCCGTTTCTGATGCATGCAGCACCAGTTACCACCACCTTGCTACCCCCAACA
>JAJSRW010001049.1:0-33460 GCA_022414725.1 Microglena sp. YARC
TGTATGTGTTTTATTGTTACAACTCCCAGGTAACCAACTAGTAGGGTAAGATGTTGTTGGCCAGTAGGATATTATATAGCAGAGATTAGGCTGAGATCATTCCGACAACAGCCATTGCGAGCAAGTGTTCCCGTGTTGGCGCGAAACCCCAACTAAGGTAGGGGGTGGTATGTGTGTGTACGTTTGTATGTGTATTATGATTACGAATCCCAGGGGTAAACCATACTAGGTCAGTGCGTAGCATGTATGTTGCAGTATGAATATATTATAGCAGGGATTGAGGCCTGAGTTCATTCGACAAACAGCCATGGAAGCAAGGTTTCCCATGTGTGGGGACCCAACCTAGGTATCGGACTGGGTGGTAGTTGTGTGTACGTTTGTATGTGTTTATGTTACAATCCAGGGGTAACCAACTAGCGTCCAGTGGTAGCATGTATGTTGCAGTATGAAATATGTATGATAGCAGAAGAATTTGATGGCTGAGTTCGATTCGACAACAAGCCATGGAGCAAGTGTTCCCAGTAGTGGGGGGACCCAACTAGGTAGGTGGAGTGTGTTGTACGTTGTGTATGTGTTTTATGTAAATTTACGAAATCCAAAGGGGCTAACCAACTAGGTACGTGGTAGCAGTATGTTGCTGTATGAATAATATAGCAGGATGAGGCTGAGTTTCATTTCGACAAACAGCCATATGGAGTGCAAGTTTTCCCATGTGTGGGGACCCAACTAAGGTAGTTCTTGATGGGGCTGGGCTAGTTGAGCCCCGGCAAGTCCTGTGTGTACGTTTGTATCGTGGTTTATGGTACAACTTCCAGGAGCGTGTGAACCAACGTAGGTAGATAACTGTGGTAAGCAAGTATGTTCAAGTTATGATATGCCAAAAAAATTGAGGCTTGAGTTCATTCAAACAACAGCCATATGCGAGCAAGTGTTCCCATGTGTGGGAGCGAACCCACACTAGCGTAGGTGCGTAGGGTGTGTAGTTGTATGTGTTATAGTTACAGTCCAGGGCGGGTAAGCAGACTAGGTACGGTGGTCAGCATGTATGTTGCAGTATTGAATATATGATTGAGGCTGAGTTTCATTCGACAACAGCCATTGGAGCAAGTGTATCCCATGTGGGGGGACCCAACTAGCCTGCTAAGGTCGGTACGTTGTGTGCTACGTTTGTATGTGTTTATGTTACAATCCAGGGTAAAACCAAACTAGTTAAGGTGGTACCCAATGTATGTTGCAGTATGAATATATAATAGCCACGAGATTCCTAGGCTGAGTTTCATTTCGACAGACAGGCCATTGGAGCAAGTGCTTCCCGTGGTGGCGGACCCAACTAGGTAAGGTTGGTATGTGTGTGTGTACTTAGTTTCTTATGTCTGTTTAATGTTCACAGACGCAGGGGCTAACCAACTAGGTAGGTGCGTAGCATCTCACGTTGCAGTATGAATTATATAGCAGAGATGAAGGCTGAGTTCATATCCACGACTAACATGCCATGGAGCGAAGTGATTCCCATGTGTGGGGACCCAAACTAGGTAAGGGTTCTGGTAGTGTGTGGTATCGTTTGTATTGTTTATGTACAATCAGGGGTCCCTAACCAAACTAGGTAGTGGTTCAGCATGTATGTTGCAGTATGGAATAGATAAGCATAGATTTGAGGCTTGAGTTCATTCGACAACAGCTATTGGAGCAATGTTCCCATGTGTGGGGGACGCCCAACCTAAGGTAGGTCGGTAGTGTGTCGTGTAACGTTTGTATGTGGTTCTATGTTACCAATCAGGGGCTCAACCAACTAGGTAGGTGGTAGCATGTATGTCCAGATGAATATATATAGCAGAGATGAGGCTGAGTTTCATTCGACAAACAGCCATTGGAGCAAGTAGTTCCCATGCGTGGGGGACCCAACTAAAAGGTAGTGTAGTGTGTGTGTACGTTAATGTGTTTTGATGTTACAATCCAGGGGTAACCAACTAGGAGTGTAGCATTATGTTGCAGTCACTGAATACTAATAGCAGAGATTAGGCCTGAGTTTCATTCGACAAACAGCCCATATCGAGCAAAGTTTCCCATGTGTGGGGGACCCAGACTAGGTAGGTGGTAGCCTGTGTGGTACGTTTGTATGATATTTGGATGTTTACAATCCAGGGTAACCAACTAGGTTAGGTGGAGCAGTGTATGTTGCAGTATAATATATACTTAGCAGAGATTGAGTGAGTTTCATTCGACAAACAGCCATTCGGAGCAAGTGGTGTTCCCATGGTGGGGACCCAACTAGGTAGGTGGAGTTGTGTGTGTAGCGTTTGTATGTGTTATGCATACAATCCAGGGTAACCAACTAGGTAGGGGTAAGCATGTATGTTGCAGTATGAATATTATCAGCAGAGATGAGGCTGAGTTTCATTCGGACAACAGCCATTGGAGCAAGTGTTCCCATGTGTGGGGGACCAACTAGGTAGGTGGTAGTGTGTGTTGTGTATCCTTTGTAGTTGTTTATGTTAACTATCCAGGGGTAACCAACTAGGTAGGTGGGTAGCCATGTATGTTGCAGATGAATATATATAGCAGAGATTGAGCTGAGTTCATTTGACAACAGCAATGGAGCAAAGTGTTCCCATGTGGGGGGGACCCAACTAGGCAGGTGGAGTGTGTTGGTACGTTGTGTATGTGTTATGTTACCACATCCAGGGGTAACCAACAGGCTAGGTTGGTAAGCAGTATGTTGCAGTATGGAATATATATAGCAGAGATTGAGGCTGAAGTTCATTGATCAAACAGCCATTTTTAGCAAGTGGTTCCCATGTGTGGGACCCATGACTAGGTAGGTGGTAGTGTGTGTGTACGTGTATGTGTTTATGTTACAATCCAGGGTTAACCAAACTAGGTAGGTGGCAGCATGTATGTTGGCAGTTATTGAATATATATAGCAGAGATTTGAGCTGAGTCATCGACAAACCAGCCATTGGAGCAAGTGTTTCCATGTGTGGGGGACCCAACTAGGGTAGGTGGTAGTTGTTGTGACGCTTTTTGTATGTGTTATGTACAATCCAGGGGTAACCAACTAGTAGGTGGTGGCATGTACTGTTGCAGTATGAATATATATAGCAGAGATTGAGGTCTGGTTCATTCGACAACACCAATTGGAGCAAGTGGTCCCATGTGTGGGGACCCAATAGTAGGTGGTATGTGGTGTACGTTGTATTGTGTTTATGTTACAATCCAGGGGTAACCAACTAGGTAGGTGGTAGCATGTATGTTGCAGTATGAATATATATAGCAGAGATTGAGGCTGAGTTCATTCGACAACAGCCATTGGAGCAAGTGTTCCCATGTGTGGGGGACCCAACTAGGTAGGTGGTAGTGTGTGTGTATGTGTTTATGTTACAATCCAGGGGTAACCAACTAGGTAGGTGGTAGCATGTATGTTGCAGTATGAATGTCACTCACTTAGCAGAGATTGAGGCTGAGTTCATTCGACAACAGCCATTTGGAGCAAGTGTTTCCCATTGCGTGGGGGACCCAACTAGGTAGGTGGTTAGTGTTGTGTGTACGTTTGTATGTGTTTATGTTACAATCCAGGGGTAACCAACTAGGTAGGTGGTAGCATGTATGTTGCAGTATGAATATATATAGCAGAGATTGAGGCTGAGTTCATTCGACAACAGCCATTGGAGCAAGTGTTCCCATGTGTGGGGGACCCAACTAGGTAGGTGGTAGCATGTATGTTACAATCCAGGGGTAGCCAACTAGGTAGGTGGTAGCATGTATGTTGCAGTACAAGTATGTATAGCAGAGACTGAGGCTGAGTTCATTCGACAACAGTCATGAGGGTGAGTCTTCCCAAGTGTTGACGACCCAACTAGGTACGTGGTTTGTTTTGTGGTATGTTTTATTGGGTGGTATGTTTTATTGGGTGGTATGTTTTATTGGGTGGTATGTTTTTATTGGGTGGTATGTTTTAATTGGGTGGTATGTTTTATTGGGTGGTATGTTTATATTGGGTGGTGTTTATTGTATGTTTTATTGGGTGGTATGTTTTATTGGGTGGCATGTTTTATTTTTTTGTATGTTTTGTGGTTATGTTTTGTTTGTGGTATGTTTTGTGGTACGTGTATGCAGTCCAGGGTAGCAACATACATACACACAAGCACTGACTGTAATTTCCACTCTAGCACAAACTCAGGGCACACCACTACCACCACCACCACCACCCACCACCACCCACCACCACCCACCACCACCAGCACTGCCACCACCAGGATGTTACAAATACATAAAAGACAACAGTGCCACCCTCCTAACTCCAGAATGACGTCACATAGTACATACAGGTATTATATTGTAGAATTGAATGATCACTGTAGCACGAACTCAGGGCCCCCATCGGTAAAACGATTGTTTGGGGGTCAGTTCATCAGTGCTCTTTCGTTGTAAGACCTTTCACGGTTGGGCAAGTCCCTTAAGCCTATTTAACATACCCCTATACCCTACACCCCACACCCTACACCCTGCACCCTACACCCCACACCCTACACCCTAAAACCTAAACCCTGCTGGTGCAGGTACTTGGATCTGTTTGAGACGCCCCGGTCAAGAAACAGCTTAGAGAGCAACTGCTATGCTTGACCCTAAACCCTAAATCCTAAACCCTGATGGTGCAGGTACTTGGATCTGTTTGAGACGCCCCGTTCCAACAACATCATGTTGTGTAACTACTATTCTCAGAAGCAAGCTGCTTCAGCAACACCTAAAGGGCGATCCCAAAGTCGGACGATGTTGCGGAAATCGGTGAGTCCATGTGTATTTTGGATGGGGTGGGGTGGGGATGCTGTGTGTGGGGGAAGTGGGTGTGTGTGGGGGGGGAGTTTAGGGTTAGGGTTGATTATTCACCATTTCACAGTTTTAGGGTTTAGGGACGAGTATCATCATTTCACAGGTTGACCATACTCCTCTACCAATGCACCTATCGGTCATCTGTTAATTGGGGGGAAGGGGGGCGGGGCTACCCCTGGACTGTAATATACATGCATACACTGAGTACAAACAAAAAAGCAGTATGAGGCATAAGTCAATCAATCAATATAATTTCTCCGCCTCTCCTTTCAAATCCTCGGTGGCACGGGTTAACATCCTGGAAAAAAATCACTATTAAACCTTAAACCCTAAACCCTCCTTGTTTCCTTCCCAGGTCGAGGCGCGAGAGTGGCATTAGGGCGGAGCTGAACCTAACTGGGTGGGTAGCTGAATTGTAGCTGATAGACCTCCTGGGATAGAGGGGTAGCTGAATTGTAGCTGATATACTACCTGGGATTTATAGGTAGCTGAGCTGTAGCTGATGGACTACTAGGGATATATATGTAGCTGAATTGTAGCTGATAAACCTTCTGGGATATTTGGATAGCTGAATTGTAGCTGATAGACCTCCTGGCATATATGGGTAGCTGACTTGTAGCTGATAGACTACCTGGGATATATTGAAAGCTGAATTGTAGCTGATAGACTACCTGGGATAGAGGGGTAGCTGAATTGTAGCTGATAGACTACCTGGGATATATAGGTAGCTGAACTGTAGCTGATGGACTACTTGGAATATATATAGCATGATTGTAGCTGATAGTCCTCCTGAGATATATAGATAGCTGAATTGTAGCTGATAGACTACCTTGGATTCTTGGGTCTGGTGGACATGTAGCTGATAAACCACCTGTGATACATGTGCAGCTGAATTGTAGCTGATAGGCTACCTCGGATTCTTGGGTCTGGTGGACATTGTTTTCCGTAGTACTATTCGCAGCCAACAATGAATTATGTCATAGGAGGAGCTTTGGGGTTTGAGACCTAGACATTTTTTTTACCTCGCATCGTCAACCGATTAGAGTTTAGGGTTTACGTTTGAGACCTAGGCATTTTTTTGACCTAGCAACGTCAACAGATTGACGGTGTGTGTGTGTGTTTTGAGCAGGTTGCAACTAGCACGCCCAGTGCAAGTGAATTCTGTTGGTGTGTCTTCTCTCGCGTGTCATGGCACATGTACATTCATGATCGTTTTGAGGTCCATGTGCATGCATGGGTGTGTCTTGATTTAGCAACGTCAACACATTGGCTGTTGTTTGTTGACCCAAGACACGCCTACACCAAGGTACTTCAGGAGGACCCCCAGCTCTGCAGCCTGAGACGCAACCGATTGTATAGCCTGCGGCCTACAACGCAACGGACCCTTCCTTCTGGTCAACGGACCCTCCCAACGTTGCGTCCTAGGACGCAAAGGACCCTTAGACGTTGTGTCTGCTACGGAGGACGCAACGGGGGGTGGTGGTGGTGGGGGGGGGGGGAAGGAGGGGAGGGTAAAACTGTTGTTGCAAACGTCCTTAACAACCCTGGTTGCAACCAACGGAGTTGGCACACAATCCGTGCTACGTGACTCCGGGCTTGCGAGAGGTTGCAGGTTTGATTCCCGCAAATCTCCTCATGCTGACGGAGGACGCAGCATCCTTAACAGCCCTGGATCCCAGTTGGTTAAGCGCTGGGTTAAGCCTCGATCAGGGTACTACATTGCGCGCGCGCGATTGCGCGAAAGCGGCAGGGTTTTGAGCCCGACTGCGCTTAACGGGCAGTTTTTTAAACACCCTATCACCTGGCCTCGATATCTGCCTAGAGCACGGCGAGGGAGCAGCGCAGGGGCTGAGGGCCCACAGGCAAGTTAATGCGTGTGCGTGTGTGTATGTAGGTTACAGTCCAGGGCCAGCCGAATAGGCTGAGGGGGCCTGCCCAACCTTGATTCAAGAGTGGATAGCACGAAAACGATCAATAAAGATCAATGAGTACCCCAAATAATCGTTTAATCTACCGAGGCCCTGAGTTCGTGCTGTAGAGAACTAGAGATAATTAAATGTTGCGTACATACATGACTGGAGTGGTTTGTACAATAGTGAGTTTGTTAAATATATCGGGTAGGCTAGAAGGGTGTAAGGGACTTGCTTGCTCGCAGAGTAGTAGAACTTGAAGTTGGACTAGAAGTTGAACTTGAACTTGAACTAGGTTACATAGATATAGTCAGCAATTTGGCTGCTCGCCGTCTTCAGCAGTAGAAATTAATTGCCAGGGAAAATGTAAAGAGTTACACAAACAATCAAAAATCAAAGCAGAGTTGTAGAAGAAGAACAAGCATTGTTACGTAGACCTATATTTGATTTTGAATTGTTACTTGGTACTTCAGCTAACTCTGGGCTGCTCACCGTCTGCCAATTCCAAGTCTCCCCGTGCGATCCCAATCCACAAACTGCTGGGAACCACCACTGTTCACATTACTATCAAATACGCGCTCATACCGCTGCTATCGTTGATTTTGCTATTTGCTGACTGTTATCGAGCTGTTAACCACGTCATGACCAATGTTTGCACCGTTCTTGACAGCGCTGGCAGGGCGCTAGATAAGTTAACACCACACCGTGTAGAAAGACAAACCTCCTGGGGTGAAATACCATTCAGAACTAAAAACAAAACGTACCACATGTACCGGTATATAAGGGATACATGTATTTAAGACTGTCAATATCGTACGATATTTTCTGTTATCGTGATATATTGTAAGATATCCATATCGTGCACACCTTTTTCGAAAATCAGTATGAGATCAAGGGGATATTACAGGCAGTACCATTTACACGTCCATACAATTAAAATGAAGTCAAATGAACCAATCCTGAAGACGATAGAAAACACGATAATACTGTACCCTAGTATTATACGATAAACAAGATAGAGTGTACAATATACGGCGATTTACACGGGCTGCGGGTGGAGTAAACATGGTTGGAAGCTCCCTTTAGACTGTTTGGCCTACCCCTGGACTGTAACATACATACCGGTACATAGGCACTTGAACCAGGGTATTTCAGGAGGACCCCCAGCTCTGCGTCTTGAGATGCAACCAATTTCATAGCCTGCGTCCTGAGAGGCAGAGACGCAACCGACCCATAAGTCCATAGCCCACCAATATCCTGCGTCCTGGGACGCAACCAGGCCACTGAAGCTGCATCTGCGACACAACGGACTCTCCCTACGTTGCGTCTCAGGACGCAACAGACCCTTCAATGTTGCGATGTAGGACGCAGCGTCTTGATGAACACCCCCGACATGAACACTGGATCCCTTGTCACTATCCTGAGCACAACAGGGTAATCCAGGATGACCCCCCAGACGTCTGCGGTGGTAAACAGATATAATTCCCCCTGTTATCATACGGTACTAGTAAAGATAACGAGAACGCCTAGTGGGGAGTGTACCCTCAGAACATCCGGACAGCTTTCGCAACAGACCATGGCAGGATCAGGGTAATTCAAAGCGCGCACTTTTGCGCGCGCTGAGTTTTTGATCCCCTCTGCGCTTAAAGCGCATTTTTTGCAACCCCCTGTGGGCGCAGCAAGCAATTTTTGCGGTTTTTGCGCTGCAAAGCGCAGTTAGTTTGTTTCCAAGTGCGCTGGCCAATTTGGCCATTTGAAGTACCCTGGGTAGGATGCGAAAATACAATTAACTCCAGAGATTGCTTTGCGTTTGCAAAGCCCCACGGATTTTTAGGGGTCCTTAAGGAACGCAATGCATTTAGCACATGGATGATATGTTACACACGTTTGTACCAGAAATAACAGTTGACACTCATGCTTTGAGCTAGCATAGAAGACAAAGGACACAGCGGTTAAGAAAATCAAGTAATTGAGTAAGTGCAGCAGTTGGTGGGCTAGTAATCTATTGTCTCCGAGTGTGATGAAGTAGTTCATAGACCATGTAATCAAACCAACCAACGTATTTGTTGGGGACTGGGTCATGAAGTGCTAGGTAGCTTATCCCACCCCTCCTAATGGTTACCACGTCTAGTTATGGTAACATCCCGCGAAAAGAATAAGTCTCGGAACTAGGGCTTCGGTAAACCTCCAACATGCACGAACATGCACCAAGCTGGCTAGGAGGTAGATCTAGCCAGCCAGCCTCTTCCATCGCTACGGGGCCGACCTCTTCTTATCGCGGGATGTCATCATAAATGATGAACGTGATAAGAATGAGCTTGCTAGCTTGATTATCCAGGTTGCCCCCCTGGACTGTAACATGTACACCCATATGAATGTAAACCTACTAGGGTTATTTTAAAGGAAAGGAACTGGTGTCTGTACACAGCACTATGGCACTCCTAGTAGCAGCTTTTTTGCCCCCCCCCCCCCCCCCCCCCAAAAAAACTCAAAAGGCTAACGTAGCAACCCACAAACACCAAGGTACGGAACGTAGCACTCGTGCTACCAAAGCATGCACAGTCTCACCCAACATCCATGCGCTAACACCCACAATAAAACTCAACTAACATTCATTTGATTTTTTTTGTCTACTGCTGCATTTTGATCCTGATCAGACATCAACACTCATACCAGGGGTGTTCAGGAGGACCCCCAGCTCTCCTTCCTGAGAAAGAACCAATTTTACAGCCTCCTTCTTGAGACGCAACCAATTTCACAGCCTGCGTCCTGAGACGGAACCGACCAGCGTAGTCTGCGTCCTGACCTGCAATCGACCCATAGGAGACGCAACCGACCCGTCTGCGACGCAACCAACCCACAGAAGCTGCGTCTCATATTTTCACAGCTCCATGGTTGATGCTGATGTTATGAACCCGGTTCTCATTCCCACCGGACCTCCACAGTCATACCCAGCTTGACCATCTGGGCCAGCGGAACATGCCATGCTTTAGAGTCATGGTAGCTAAGGAGCTCCATGGTTGCTGCTGTTACTATGAACCCGGTTCTCGTTGCCATCAGACCTCCACAGTCATACCCAGCTTGACCATCTGGGCCAGAGGAACATGCAATGCTTTAGAGTCATGGTAGCTAAGGAGCTCCATGGTTGATGCTGTTACTATGAACCCGGTTCTCGTTGCCATCAGACCTCCACAGTCATACCCAGCTCAACCGTCTGGGCCAGGGGAATATGCCATGCCTTGGAATCATGGTAACCAAGGAGCTCCATGGTTGATGCTGATGCTATGAACCCGGTTCTCGATTCATCAGACCTCCACATTCATACCCAGCTTGACCATCTGGGCCAGAGGAACATGCCATGCCTCACAGTCATGGTAACCAAGGAGCTCCATGGTTGATGCTGATGCTATGAGTCCGGTTCTCGATTCATCAGACCTCCACATTCATACCCAGCTTGACCATCTGGGCCAGAGGAACATGCCATGCCTCACAGTCATGGTAACCAAGGAGCTCCATGGTTGATGCTGATGCTATGAGTCCGGTTCTCGATTCATCAGACCTCCACATTCATACCCAGCTTGACCATCTGGGCCAGAGGAACATGCCATGCCTCACAGTCATGGTAACCAAGGAGCTCCATGGTTGATGCTGATGCTATGAGTCCGGTTCTCGATTCATCAGACCTCCACATTCATACCCAGCTTGACCATCTGGGCCAGAGGAACATGCCATGCCTCACAGTCATGGTAACCAAGGAGCACCATGGTTGATGCTGATGCTATGAGTCCGGTTCTCGATTCATCAGACCTCCACATTCATACCCTGCTTGACCATCTGGGCCAGAGGAACATGCCATGCCTCACAGTCATGGTAACTAAGGAGCTCCATGGTTGATGCTGATGCTATGAGTCCGGTTCTCGATTCATCAGACCTCCACATTCATACCCAGCTTGACCATCTGGGCCAGAGGAACATGCCATGCCCCACAGTCATGGTAACCAAGGAGCTCCATGGTTGATGCTGATGCTATGAGTCCGGTTCTCGATTCATCAGACCTCCACATTCATACCCAGCTTGACCATCTGGGCCAGAGGAACATGCCATGCCTCACAGTCATGGTAACCAAGGAGCTCCATGGTTGATGCTGTTACTCTGAGTCCGGTTCGTGATTCATCAGACCTCCACAATCATACCCAGCTCAACCATCTGGGCCAGAGGAACATGCCATGCTTCATAGTCATGGTAGACAAGGAGCTCCATGGTTGATGCTAATGTTATTAACCCGGTTCTCGTCACCACCAGGCTTCTGCAGTCATGCCCAGCTCAACAATCTGGGCCAGAGGAATATGCCATGCTTCATAGTCATGGTAAGCAAGGAGCTCCATGGTTGATGCTGATGCTCCAAATTCGGTTCTCGTTGCCATCAGACCTCCACAGTCATACCCAGCTTGACCATCTGGCCAGAGGAACATGCCATGCTTCAGAGTCATGGTAGCTAAGGAGCTCCATGGTTGCTGCTGTTACTAAGAACCCGGTTCTCGTTGCCATCAGACCTCCACAGTCATACCCAGCTTGACCATCTGGGCCAGAGGAACATGCCATGCTTCATTGTCATGGTAGGCAAGGAGCTCCATGGTTGATGCTGTTACTATGAATCCGGTTATTGATTCATCAGACCTCCACTGTCATACCCAGCTCGACCATCTGGGCCAGAGGAATATGCCAATATGCCATGCTTCAGAGTCATGGTAGCTAAGGAGCTCCATGGTTGATGCTATGATTCCAGTTCTCGATTCATCAGACCTCCACAGTCATACCCAGCTCGACCATCTGGGCCAGAGGAATGTGCCATGCCTCGGAATCATGGTAAGCCAGGAGCTCCATGGTTCTAAAGAAGGTGCCGATGATGATATTATGTATTGGGTTCTTGCTACCCTCCTTGCTTCGTGTCCAGGTCCTGGTGAGGGAAGGGAAGGGAAGGTGGGTTGGGGGGGACGTGGGGTTGAGGCAAGGGAAGGGTGGGTAAGAGGAGGGAAGGAGGGTTGAGGGGAAAGTGGGGGTTGGACCTGAAGGTCCTGACGATGATATTATGAATTGGGTTCTTGCTCCCCTGCTTGCTTCGTGTCCAGGTCCTGGTGAGGGAAGGGAAGGGAAGGTGGGTTGGGGGGGACGTGGGGTTGAGGCAAGGGAAGGGTGGGTAAGGGGAGGGAAGGAGGGTTGAGGGGAACGTGGGGGTTGGCTCTGAAGAAAGTCCTGACGATGATATTATGTATTGGGTTCTTGCTCCCCTCCTTGCTTCGTGTCCAGGTCATGGTGAGGGAAAGGAAGGAGGGTTGAGGGGAACATGGGGGTTGGATCTGAAGGGCCTGACGATGATATTATGAATTGGGTTCTTGCTCCCCTCCTTGCTTCGTGTCCAGGTCCTGGTGAGAGAAAGGAAGGTGGGTAGGGGGGGACGTGGGAGTTGGATCTGAATGTACCTTATTTATTCACTTATATTATTTAACATAGCCGACCCCTACACACGAGTCCCCATGCAGCGACAGAATGGCGACGGAATGCAACGCGTCGTTGGAAACAAGTGGCCAGCAGGGTACTTCCATTGACCAAATTGGCCAGCGCTTTAGCGCACTTCAAAAAACCAACAGCGCTAAATAGTGCAAAGAGCGCAAAAATTGCTTGCTGCGCCCACAGGGAGTTGCAAAAAACTGCGTTAAACGCGCAGTGGGGATCAAAAAGGCAGCGCGCCCTTCCAAGTACCTTGCCTGGTGGCCACCTACCTGCCCAAGTAGTATACCACGCCCCAATTGGAATACGAGCCCCTTTTTTGACCAAAATTGCCAGAATAAGAAACCTAATAAAACAAGTTTTTTTAAACTGAAATTGTCTAACAATGGCCCAAATCGACAAAATTGGAAGAAGGATCCTGTTCTGGGAGGGGAAAAAGGAGAAAAAATAGAAAAAGGAATCAGATTTCCTCTTTTTTATTTGAAAAACATATCCCTGCGTTGGAAACAAGTGGCCACCTACCTGCCCAAGTAGTATACCACGCCCTCGTCGAAGGCTTGGATCAAGACCATGGCAGCGTCATAACTGTCGATGGCAGCCTGGGTGGCACCAGGAGCAACGGCTGCCTCCGCTAGCTTGTCAATGGCGGCGTCAGCAAAGCGGGTCATCATAGGGAGGCCGTCCATGAGGTCAACCTTGGACCCCCTCATGCCGATGTCATGAGCCTCGCGCTCGCGCGTGTAGCGCTCAATCTCGGCCTGGGAAGGTCGTGGGTAGGGTGAGGTTTAGGGGGGGTTAGGGGTAGGGGAAGGTAGGGTGGGGTTAGGGGTAGGGTGAGGTTAGGGTTGGGCTAGGGGTAGGGTGAGGTTAGGGTGGGGTTAGGGGTAGGTGAGGCTAGGGGAAGGTAGGGTGGGGTTAGGGGTAGGGTGAGGTTAGGCTTAGGGGTGGGGCTAGGGTGTAGGGTGAGGCTAGGGGAAGGTAGGGTGGGGTTAGGGGTAGGGTGAGGTAGGGTGGGGCTAGGGGTAGGGTGAGGCTAGGGGAAGGTAGGGTGGGGTTAGGGGTAGGGGTGAGGTTAGGGTGGGGCTAGGGGTAGGGTGAGGCTAGGGGAAGGGTAGGGTGGGGTTAGGGGTAGGGTGAGGTTAGGGTGGGGGGCTAGGGGTAGGGTGAGGCTAGGGGAAGGTAGGGTGGGGTTAGGGGTAGGGTGAGGTTAGGGTGGGGCTAGGGGTAGGGTGAGGCTAGGGGAAGGTAGGGTGGGGTTAGGGGTAGGGTGAGGTTAGGGTGGGGCTAGGGGTAGGGTGAGGCTAGGGGAAGGTAGGGTGGGGTTAGGGTTAGGGTAGGTGAGGGAGGTAGGGTGGGCTAGGGGTAGGGTGAGGCTAGGGGAAGGTAGGATGGGGTTAGGGGTAGGGTGAGGCTGGGGTGGGGTTAGGGGTAGGGTGAGGTTAGGGTGGGGCTAGGGGTAGGGTGAGGCTAGGGGAAGGTAGGGTGGGGTTAGGGGTAGGGTGAGGTTAGGGTGGGGCTAGGGGTAGGGTGAGGCTAGGGGAAGGTAGGATGGGGTTAGGGGTAGGGTGAGCTGGGGTGGGGTTAGGGGTAAGGTGAGGTTAGGGTGGGGTTAGGGGTAGGGTGAGGCTAGGGGAAGGTAGGATAGGGTCGGGGTTAGGGGTAGGGTGAGGCTAGGGTGGGGTTAGGGGTAGGGTGAGGCTAGGGTTGGGTAGGGTCAGGTCCATGAGGACCACCTTGGACCCCCTCATGCCGATGTCATGAGCCTCGCGCTCACGAGTGTAGCGCCCCATGTCAGCCTGGGAAGGTCGTGGGGTAGCGTGAGGCTAGGGTAAGGTCAGGGTGGGGTAGAGTGAGGTGAGGGTGGGGTGGTGGGGTTAGGGGTGGGGTGAGGCTAGGGTAAGGTAGGGTGGGGTTAGGGGTAGGGTGAGGCTAGGGGTAGAGTGAGGTGAGGGTGTGGTAGGGTGGGGATAGCATGGGGATAGGGTGGGGTAGAGTGAGGTGAGGGTGAGGTAGGGATAGGGTGGGGAAGAGTGAGGTGAGGGTGGGGTAGGGTGAGGTGAGGGTTTGGGTGAGTGAGGGTTGCATAGGGGGTGAGAGTGACCATATCTGGTGAGCGGGTGAGTGGGTCTATATGGGCTGACATGACATGGCAACATATGACATGCGCTGACATTGACATGACGTGCGCTGACATTGACATGAGATGACATGATGTGACATGACATGCGATGACATAAATTGACATTGACATGACTAGCGCGGACATGGAAATGACATGGCGCAAATGACCTGGCATGAGATGACATGCGAGGAGATAGCATGTGATGACATTGACATGGCATGACATGCGATGGCATGACATGACTTGCGATGACATGACATGCGAGGAGATAGCATGTGAAGACATTGACGTGGCATGACATGCGATGGCATGACATGACTTGCGATGGCATGACATGGCGCGAATAACATTGCATGAGATGACATGCGATGACATGGACATGACATGGCGCGAATGACATGGCATACGATGACATGCGATGAGAAGACATGGTATAGCATGCGATGGCATGGGATGACTTTGACATGACATGCGATGGCATGGACATGACACGGCGTGAATGACATGGCATGAGATGGCATGCGATGAGAAGACATGGTATAGCATGCAATGGGAGTGACATGACATGCAATGACATTGACATGACATGCGATGACAGTGACACGATATGCGACGACATTGACATCACTCGAATGACATGGCATGAGATGACATGCGATGAGAAGACATGGTATAGCATGCAATGGGATAGCATGGGATGACAGTCACATGACATGACATTGACATGACATGCGATGACATTGACATGACTTGCGAGGACATGGCATGGCGCGAATGACATGGCATGAGATGAAATGCGCTGAGAAGACATGGCATAGCATGCAATGAGATAGCATGCAATGAGATAGCATGCAATGAGATAGCATGCAAGGACAGTCACATGATATGACATTGACATGACATGCGATGACATTGCCATGACTTGCGATGAAATGACATGGCGCGAATGACATGGCATGAGATGACATGCGCTGAGAAGACATGGCATAGCATGCAATGAGATAGCATGCAAGGACAGTCACATGATATGACATTGACATGACATGCGATGACATTGCCATGACTTGCGATGAAATGACATGGCGTGAATGACATGGCATGAGCTGAAATGCGCTGAGAAGACATGGCATAGCATGTGATGACATGACATGGCGTGAATGACATGACATGAGAAGACATGGCATAGCACGCAATGACATTGACATGGCATGCGATGACATTAAATGACATGCGATGACATGACATAACGCGAATGACATGGCATGAGACGACATGCAATGAGAAGACATGGCATGGCATGCGTTGACATTGCCATGACATGCCATGACATGGTGCGAATGACATGGCATGAGACGACATGCGATGACAGTGACATGACATTGCCATGACATGCGATGACATGACATGACTTGCGATGACATGGCGCGAATGACAAGGCACGAATGACATGGCATGAGATGACATACAATGAGAAGACATGGCATAGCATGCGATGAGATTGACATGACATGCGATGACATTGACATGACATGCAATGAGAAGACATGGCATAGCATGCGATGAGATCGCACGCGGTGACAGTGACATGACATGATATGGACATGACATGCGATGACTCTAACATGACTTGCAATGACATGACTCGCGAATGACATGCGATGACATTGACATGACATACGATGAGAAGACATGGCATAGCATGCGATGAGATAGAAATGACATGCGATGACATTGACAAGGCATGCAATGAGAAGGCATAGTCTTGATCATAGTCTGTAGATAAGACATGGCATGTGATGGGATCAACAACCAATTGCACTGCGATCAAATCAACTGGACCAAGCCCTTTGCTGGGGCTACAAGCATTTAGCGCTGGCTAAGGTAGTACATATATATGAATTAGTTTTCAAATATTTAGAAATTTATATCAAAACAGAACAGGCCCGCCGTATTGAGCCCCCCCCCCCCCCCCCCCCCCCCCCCCCCCCCCCCCCCCCCCCCCCCCCCCCCCCCCCACACACACACACACACACACACAAACACATGCACACACATTGCTTACCGAGGGCAACCCAAATATTTGAGTCATGCTGTTGGTTGCTTTGGGATGGGATGGGATCAACAACCAATTGCACTGCGTTCAAATAAACTGGACCAAGCCCCCCACACCCCCACACACACATTGCTTACCGAGGGCAACCCGAATATTTGAGTCATGCTGTTGGTTGCTTTGGGGGTTCGACCTCGCCCACCCCCATGGCCTCCGTCTTCCTCAATTTCTTGGTCATCCTGCGAGACAAGAGAACACACACGTCAGTAGGTGTGGAGTTTTTTGTGTTTGTGCGTGTGCGTGCGTGTGTGAGAGAGTAATGACATAATGGTTTTAAGCCTCCTCCAGGGACAGCGTTCTTATAGCTTTCTATAGCTTTTTATAACGTTTAGTGCCCATTGGCTTCTTGTAGCTTAAGTAGCTTTAGGGCAATTTAAACGCACCTCAACACCAGCAATGAAGTCATCAGACACGCCCTTCTTGCTTCCTTTGGTTTTGGCGCATCTCAACACCATACCAATGAACACATATTTTAATGATCTATCCCACGGGGTTTGTGGATTAGGGCAGGCTGTTTTTTCAAATCTGGATGTGGTTTTTTTAGCTGAATAGTTTTAAGCCTCCTTAAGGGACAGCGTTTTATAGCATGTATAGCTTTTAAGGGCCATTTAGGGCCAACACATTTTGTTTAGCGGCTCTGACCGTGGCACAACCGTTGGACAACTGTGAGACAATCCGGAGACTACCGTGAGATAGACGCACCTCAACACCAGCGATGAAGTCATCAGACACGCCCTTCTTGCGCAAGCCAGCCTTGATCTCCAGCTTATGTAGGATGGTAGCTTTGACTTGGGCAATGAAAGCCTCCCCATGGTCAACAATGTCTTGATACCCGTATCGTGCTACAACCTACATGGGATTTTGGATGGGTTTGGCTTGGCTTGGTATGGTATGGTGTGGTTTGGTCAGATTGGATTTATTTTGTAGGGTAGGTAGGTAGGGTAAGTAGGATGTAGCTTTACCTTGGGCGATAAAGGCCTCTCGATGGTCAACAATGTCTTGATACCTGTATCGTGCAACTACCTGCACGGGGGTTTGGATGGGTTTGGCTTGGCTTGGTATGGTGTGGTTAGAATATGTTGGTTTTGTAGGGTAGGGTAGGGTAGGGTAGCTTTGACTTGGGCGATGAAAGCCTCCCCATGGTCAACTATGTCTTGATACCCGTATCGTGCTACAACCTACATGAGGTTTGGATGGGTTTGGCTTGGTATGGGGTGGTTTGGTAAGGTTAGATTGGCTTGGTTTTGGAAGGGAAGGTAGGATGTTAGCTTTGACCTGGGCAATGAAGGCCTCCCCATGGTCAACTAAGTCTTGACACCTGTATCGTGCTACAACCAACAAGGGGGTTTGGATGGGTTTGGCTTGGCTTCGTAAGGTTAGATTGGCATGGTTTTGGTTTGTTGGGTAGGATAAGATGGTAGCCTTGACTTGGGCGTTGATTAGTTTAGCCAGACCCACGCATTGCCCGGCAGCAACGGAATGGCAACGCGCTGTTGGAAAAAAACAACAGTGGCACTTGAGTGTTGACTGGGTGGGGTGTTGCAACGGGTGGGTGGTTGGGGGGGGTAAGGGTGTTGATGCTTCAAACTTACTGACTTTCCATGGTCATTATTAAAATCCAAACCAGCATGAATAAAGCAGTGTAAAGGCAGTATATTCACATCAGCATACCCCGTTAAACGAATGGCTCAATGGCAGAGCGACATGAACGACGCAGGGGTTCGAATCCCCACGGGAGCGCTTAAGTGTTTACGAGCGGTTGCATTCAGCCCCCATGCATGCAAGTGTGTACGGTCGCTGTCAACAGCCATGGTAGCTTTGTCCAAGTAAAGTAGCAGCCCGTTCCCTACCGCCGTAAGGCAGGGCTCCCTTAAATAACACACGCCCCCACCAGCGTTATCATCAACATCAGTTTCAGTAGTTAATGCAGGGACGCCTTACCTGGTAGAAGTTAGGGACTCCATACACTGCCTTCACCAACAACCTCTCACTATGTATAACGGAAGGCATGGGGAGGAAGCGGACGGTTAAAAAGATGGCCACCTACAGGATTGGAATGGGCAGTGGTGGGTAGGGATGGGTTGAGGGCAGGGAGGGGTTGAGGAGGGGAGGTTGAGGTGAGGGGAAGAGGGGGTTTGGATGAGAGGAGGGAGGGAGGGGCGTTTGAGGGGAGGGGGAGGGGAGGGGGGTTGAGGGGAGGGGAGGGAGGGAGAGGGGAAGGGAGGGAAGGTTTTTAAGGGAGGGGAGGGGAGGGTTTAAGGGGAGGTGAGGTGAGGGGGTTGAGTTGCCTTGCCAACAACCTCTCACTATATATAACGGAAAGCGTGGGGGGAACGACTGTTAAAAAAGATGGCCACCCTACAGGGATTGGATGGCAGTGTTGGGTAGGGGGGGGGGGGTGAGGGAGGGAGGGCAGGTAAGGGGTGTGGTGAGGGTGAGGGGAGGTGAGGGGTTTGAGGAGAGGGGGTTTGCGGCAGAGGGGAGGTGAGGGGTTTGAGGGAGAGGGGGGTTTGCGCGAGAGGGAGGGAGGGGTTTAAGGGGAGGGGAGGAGGGGGAGGGATAGGGTTGAGGGTTTGAAGGGTTGACATGGTGAAGGGATTGATGGGAGGGGTTGGGTCGACTTGGGTGCGATAGAAGGAGAAAGGGATAGCGTCCTAACTGATACCACCACAACCCCACCACTCATCACCCCACAACCCGTCGTGGGTGAATAAGGATACATAAAGCTTGTGACCATCAATACCCACCACCACCACAACCTCCACCGCCACCACTACCACACTTTACCCTCCATTATCCTTCGTGTACACACCCACTGACCACCCACAACTTCACCACTGACCACCAACAAACCACACCACAAACCACCCACAACCCTACCCTCAACCCTGAGCACACCTTCTGTCCCGTCCCTTCCCCCCCTCTGCCCCCCCCCCCCCCCCCCCCAAAACCACCACCACCCTCTGCCCGCCCCTTTCCCTTCCCCCCCCCCCCCCCCCTCCTCTCCCATCCCTACCTACCTCATGCAAAGCATCCACATTCCGCAGGAAGTGGCGCAAGACCTCCGGGATGCCCACCGGGGTCTCGTTGTGTAATTAAATGCCCCAGGCCACTGAGTTAATTGCCAGGTCTTTATCTGGTTGCTATGCTCGACCATGCATCACCATGGAGTTCAATCTGAGTTGTTCTGGACGTTGGGGATACCGAGATCATGCCATTGCCCATGCAGAGGGGCGTCACAGTAGTGGTGGTTCAGGAGGCATTACAGTGAGTGGCGAGGTAGTAGGACTGGACTCATATGAACTGCCTGGACATATGGCGAAATCGAGATTCATGCCATGCCCTGCACATCATAGGGTTATACTGACAGGCTTGGGGCATCATAGGGTTCATCTCGATCACCAGAAGATCATGGGCATTTCCCCTCTCTCTTCACTGTTCACCAGGGTTAGCACAAAGACAGGGCCTATGCCGCAGCCGTCGAGGATGGCCACAGTCACCTTCCCTAGATCCTACAATAGCAGTCGGAGATGCAGCAGCTCAGGTAGCGGGAGCAGCAAAGGCATATGCACAGGCTCGGGCACCTACAACTGTTCTGTTTCCATGCGACGCGTCGCATATTGAGCCACTCAGTGCGACCCCCCAGTGCGGCGCGCTTTGCCCCCCCCCAAACCTCGCAGACCAAGGAGCCCGAGGGGTTCGCCTGGGCATTTCTGACTTGTTTAGCCCTGGTTTAGCCGTACCCATGTGTTGCCATGCAGCAAAGCCAATGGTGATATATCAACGCGACGCGTCGCAAAACAAAAACAAACAGTGTAGGTTGGTGTCAAGGATCATACCCCAGGTTGTATATATGCCTTTCAACCCTTCTGCAAGTTCGCCTACGGAAACCTTGTTACGACCTTGTTACCTTGGTGTGATATTTGGTTACCTTAGTGTGATAGTTGGTTACCTTGTGTGATATTGGTTACCTTGGTGTGTGATAGTTTTACAGGTCAGGCAGGGCCTGTTGAAAACTAAATATAGGTCATAAATTCATCGAAGGAATCCTTTTGGTTAAAAACCCGAAAACCCGACATCAAGTCCAAACTGCTGGCGACGAATAGACATCTCAACTCGGAGTCAGAAACACCCATGCATAGAATAAAATAAACTATCATAGCCCAGGTTGCATGTAAGAACCTACGGGTTCGCACATCTGTAGAGCCAGTCAAAACACTTAGACGGCATACATACCAGCAGGAATTAATTTGGTGAAAATCATTAAACAAAATGAACTATCACAGCCCAGGTTGTTGTGCGTAACCTAAGGGTTCCACAGGTCTGGTAGAGCCATTTCAAACACTTAGACGGCATACATACCAGCAGGAATAATTTGCGTGAAAATCATTAAAACAAAATAAACTATCACAGCCCAGGTTGTGTGTGAAACCTACCGTTTGACTGGTCAACTTTTCTCTAGGTATGCTTGATTTATATATATCATACGACCAGAAAAACTCCTTCAGTTGAGTATCCTTCCACATTAACAAAAACAACTGCTCCATTCTCCACTTGCCACCTTTACTGGGTGTGAACCCTACACATCTGTTCTTCAGACCTTCTGTGGGCGGGGAGGGTCTGTAGGAAGCATATAATTCCCATCAGCAACAGTTAAACTGAGGGTTCTCCTCTTCTGGTTCAAGGTCATACAAACAACCAGAAATCCTTTTAAGAGAAAAACCTTCCATAAAAAAAAAACAAAAAGATATTACCTGGCTTCCATCTCCCACTGCCACCTTGGCTTTGCCATCATTTACAGTGGGCAGGGAGGGTGTAGGTGCAGAATTTCCATCGGCAGCAGTTGACTGAGAGTTCTCCTCTTCTGGTTCAAGGTCATACAAACAACCAGAAATCCTTTTCAGAGAAAAAAACCTTTCATAAAAAAACAAGAGTATTAACCCCGGCTCCATCTCCACTGCCACCTTGGCCTTGCCATCATCTAGAGTGGGCGAGGAGGGCGTAGGTGCAGTATTCCCACCAGCAACAGTTAACCGAGAGTTCTCCTCCTCTATCGTGGGCTCAAGACCAGGGGAGGCACGGACATGGAAAGGAAGCCGCTACGGCGTTCTTGCGCTTTCTTCGGGTGGTTTATGGCGCGGCAGGGCTGGCTGTGACAGGTTCTGCAGGTTGGGCGTTGGTCCTGGACCGTCTTTGTCGCTCTACACTGCGGGGTGGGGGAAAAGGGAAGGGGGGCAGTGAGGGGTGGAAAGATTGAGGCTCAATGGGGAAGGAGTACTGTAAACGTCTGTAGCGGTTTTCTTTGATCAAAGGTGTTGGCGTTGTGTGCATATGGCAGCTGGGCAGGCTGACTGTGACAGGTTTTAGCAGGTCGGCGTGGTCCTGGCCGTCTTTGTCGCTCGCGTTGGAAAGCAGTGGGGGCTGGAAAAGGCGATGACGGAGATAACGTGGGCGTTGTAACGTTGTTAACGTTGGGTGGTGTGCGGAGGGCAGGCTGACGTGTGACAATTTAGTAGGCACGATCCTGTCTCTCTGCGCAGGGCCCCAGACTATGAGAGGGGACGAGACGTTGTCCCTCGACGGGTGGTAAAGCGGTTTTTTTGGGCGGTGTCCGTGAGCAGCGGGCAGGGGCTGACTGTGACAGTCTTTAGCAGGTTCGGCGGTTGATCTGGCCGTCTTCGTTCGCTTCTGCGGGGGTGGGGGAAAGGATGGGGCAGTGAGGGTGGAAAGGGGGGATGGGAAGAGGCCCAGGCGTTGTAACGTTGTGTGCGTTTCTCTTGGTGCCTCACTGGCCCATATGACGCGCGGCAGCGACTGTGACAGGTGGGCGCCCTGGCCGCTCTGCGTGCCGTGTGCGCGGGAGGCTGTGTCCGGGTGTGGTGCCCGTCTTCCGTACTCCGCCACCTGGGTGCAGTGCCGGAGGGCAGTGGGAACGAGCGGGGCAGGGGCTGTATGAAGGAGTTGGGGTGCTATATCAGAGTGTACGGTTGATGTGTCGCAAGACGGGTGCGTGCGCGCCTTCCGTGAAAGAAGGGGGCAGTGAGGGGCTGAGAGAAAGATGATGGAGAGGATGGGGAAGCGAGTTGTGGAACGTAGGACAGATTGGGCAGGCTGGGCGTTTATTGGGCCTGTACTTTGTCGCTCTGGCGGGCAGTGGGGGCAGGAAGAGGGGGGGAGGGGATGGGGAGAAGCTGCAAGCGGCGAAAGGAGGCGTGTTCTGGTTGAGATGTGTCGATGAGACATCGGGTTGCCGACAACGGAGCGGTGCCCTGCCTAGCGGCTGCAGGTTTAGCAGTTGGGCGTGGCGGTTCCGGTCCTGGGCCTCTTTTGTCGCTCTGCGGGGGGGGGGGGGGGGGGGGGGGGGGGCGGGGAGCTGCTAAATGCTAGCGCTGCTATCTGCTGCCAAAAGCTTTGTAGGTAAAGAAAACATGGTTGTGATCTTCACTCACCACCTGGGCCTTGAACGTATTGCTGTTCCCAATTGAGCTGGCTAGAAACTGCTAGTCTCCTGCCTATAGCTGCGTTAGGTTGCTGCATATAAGCTGCTACATGCCCAGTGTTGCTAGGTTGCTGCCTAGAGCTGCCACGTGCTAGTGTTGCTAGTTTGCTGTCAAAAAGCTGTTAAATGCTAGTGCTCGCGTAGATTGATGCCTGAAGGCTCTGTCTAGGTAAGAATGCATAGTTTAGGCCGCATCATCACTCACCCACCTGGTTCCTGAATTTGTAATCGTTTCTCACTTGAAGCTGCTAGAAAGCTGGCTAGGTTGCTGCCTTGAGCTGCCTACATCTAGTTGCTGCTAGTTTGCTGCCTAAAGCTGCTGAGGTTGCTGTCTATAGCTGCTACATGCTAGTGCTGCTAGTTTGCTGCCTAAAGCTGCTGAGGTTGCTGTCTATAGCTGCTACATGCTAGTGCTGCTAATTTGCTGCCTAAAGCTGCTGAGGTTGCTGTCTATAGCTGCTACATGCTAGTGCTGCTAGTTTGGGCTGGCCTAAAGTTGCTGCTGAGGTTGCTGTCTATAGCTGCTAAATGCCTAGTGCTGCAATAGTTTGCTGCCTAAAAAAGCTGTCTGAGGTTGCCTGTCTATAGCTGCTACATGCTAGAATGCTTGCTAGCTTTGCTGCCACTAAAACTCAAGCTGCTGAGGTTGCTGTCTATAGCTGCTACATGCTAGTGCTGCTAGTTTGCTGCCTAAAGCTGCTGAGGTTGCTGTCTATAGCTGCTAAATGCTAGTGCTGCTAGTTTGCTGTTTACAGCTGTCTAGGTAAGACATGTAGGTGTGATCGTCACTCACCACGTGGTTCTTGGATTTGTAATTATTCCCACTAGAGATTCGGGTGAGGGCGAACGCAGCCGGAGGTGGTACTGCTCTGCCCCATGCGGGGGCTGCGGAGAAGCGTCCAAGTATGGGTCTGTTGCCTGCAGGGGGCTTCGACATCCTGGTAGTGGTGGGTGATGGTGGAAGAGTGAGAGGGGGAATTGGGGACATAAGAGAGCGAGAGGATAGAGGGTTGCGGGATGAGTGGGGTTGGGGCATGAGGAGGTGCTGCTCTGCCCCATGCGGGGCTGCGGCAGACACCATTCTAGGAGCGTAGTCAAGCTTTAGAAGATCGATGGGTCTGTTGCCTGCAGGGGCTGACATCCTGGTGGGTAGTGGTGGGTGATGGTGGAGAGAGGTGAGGGTGGGGGAATAGAGGAAAGGGAGAGGATAGAGGTTGGGGGTGAGGGTTGGGGAGGTGCTGCTCTGCCTGAGCAGGGGCGTGCGGAGAAGCGAGGGCTCTTGTACTGTATCGTATGGGTCTGTCTGCCTGCAGGTTGCTGACATCCTGGTAATGCGGGAAGATGGTGGAGAGGGTGAGGGTGGGGGAGAGGAGGGAGGCGAGGAGAGGAGGAGGAGGGGGTTGGGGGTTGAGGGTTGAGGGAGGAGAGGAGAGAGGAGAGAGGCGTGGATGTGTGTGTGGAGGCGGGGGGGGGGGGGGGGGGGGCCTGCTCTGCCTGATGCAGGGGGTGCGGAAAGAAGCGAGGTCTGATTGTATGTGTGGGTCTGTTGCTTATAGGGCTGACATACTGATAATGGTGGAAAGATGGGTGGAGAGGGTTGGGGGAGAGGAGGGAGGAGAGAGGAGGGAGGAGAGAGGAGGGAGAGAGAGGGGTGGGTGGGGGTGAGGGGTGGGGAGGAGGGAGGAGGGAGGGGGGGAGGAGGAGGGATGCAGGAGGAGGATGGAGGATCGAGGATGGAGGAGGAGAAAGGTTGGTGGTGAGGGGTGAGGGAGGAGAGGAGAGAGGTGGCATGTGTGGGTGGGTGGGTGGGCGGTGGTGCTGCTCTGCCTGGGATGCAGGGGGTGCAGAGAAGCGAGGGTCTGTATTTGTATGTGGGGTCTGTTGCTTACAGGGCTGACATCCTGATAATGGTGGAAGATGGTTGGGGGGGAGAGGGGGGAAAAGTGGGGAGGAGGTGAGGAGGGAAAGTGAGGGAGAGGGGAGAGGGGGGGGTGTGGGAAAGCAGGGGACGGGAGGGTGAGGAGGGAGAGGAGGGGTTGGGTGAGGAGGAGAGGAGAGAGTGGATGTGTGTGATGGGTCACGCGGTGGTGGGTGGGGGACTGGGGCGTGGGGGGGATGGGTGGCTTCAATTGATTCTTGGAGGTTGGAGGGAGCCTGTGAATAATAGAAAATAATTATTAATACATAAAAATAATTGCGGACATTTCATTACGAGTGCGAATGTTCAAGGGGGGGGACAGCCCGTTTGCTTACTCTGGGCCAAACCTCAACAACCAGAGAATTGCTACCTGTCAACTGGAATGACGAACGCGGGCGTGCGAATTGAACATGCTATGGAATACCTGTACGGGGAATCGTACCTGTCAGGGCTTTTTTTCCACTATATATATATCGATTGCTAGTATTGACCCCGTTTGGGCGAAATTATCGCTAAAGAAGTACTCAAAAATGATG
Source organism: Microglena sp. YARC (assembly GCA_022414725.1). Lineage (NCBI taxonomy): Eukaryota > Viridiplantae > Chlorophyta > Chlorophyceae > Chlamydomonadales > Chlamydomonadaceae > Microglena > Microglena sp. YARC. Next base: position 25,431 of record JAJSRW010001049.1, read on the forward strand.
CCCGAAATGCCTGTAATAAAAGGCTATAAAAGCTATAGAAAGCACTACAGCACTGACATGATGTCCCTGGAGGAGACCTAACTAACTAACCATAAAGCTAGAAAAAACCCACTTTCAGATTTGAAAAAAAAGCTCTGGTACCTGTCACTCGAATGTCGTTGTGAGACGTGAGAATTAAAATGGTCTGTGTTGGTCCGATGGAAGTCAAGCTGGGCATTTGAAGCCCTCTTGTTTGAGGCAATAGCCGTGGCCAACTCCACGGCTAGGTTATCCTCTCACTGTGTTTTGCTCCCAAACACTGCGTAGCCTCGTGCCGCCAGACCTCGCAACGTCGTGATGGTTTTCATCCGTCAGACCTACAGGGATCTTGAGCCCCGAGGAAGGTGGCGGTTGTTGTCGCGGCTGAAGACCCATCACCGCGGCCGGCGGGCCTTGGAGTGCCGAGCACCCAACACGGCGACGCCAGAGGGAGCCCACCACAGATGAGCCATGACCAGTTGAGCCGAAGGTGACGAGACAACAACGTCGAACCATGCCTCCATGGGGCACCTGAGTGGGTGGTGTGGGGGAGGGAGGGTTTGGGGGGGTGTGCGTAGGTGTGAGAGAAAAGGGAGCCTAGCCACCAGATGAGCATGACCAGGGCAAAGTGATGGATGCAACGACGGCGAACCATGCTCCTTGGGCACCTGAGTGGTAGGGTGGGTTGGGGGTGGGGTTGGGGGGGGGGGTCGCCGTAGGTGTGAGAGAAAGGGAGCCTAGCCACCAGAAGATGGCATGACCAGGGCAAACGTGCATGGAGACAACGACGGCGAACCATGCTCCTTGGACACCTGTGCTGGTGGGGGTTGTATGCGTTGTGTGTGTGGGGTGGGGTGGGGGGGTGCGGGGGGGTGGGTGGGGGGATGGGGATGGCGTGTGGGCGGTGGGGATTTCACGGTTAGGTGTGTGGTGGAGTTGAGATGAAAAGGAGCCTAGGCCACGAGTATGAGCAATGACCTAGGGCGAAGTGACAGAGAGGGACGACGACCAAACCATGCTCCTTGGGCGCTGCGTGCGTGGGTCTGGTTGTGTTGTGTGTGTGTGTGGTGTAGCCAGCTGACTGCCGTGAGTTTGTGTGTGGTGATTGGTGTGTGTGTGGGTAGTTTGGTCGTGTGTGTGTGTCAAGTGTGGTGGTACATGGTGTGTTGTGACTAGGGTGTTTGTGCGTGGGATGTATGGTGTGTGTGTGTCTTCTGGTGTGTATTGGTGGTCGAGGTTTTTGTACTGTGTTCAGGGGGGGGGGAGGGGGGTAGTGTGTTGAGGAGCACAGGGAGACTGAGAACAAGGAAAGGGAGCCAAGCCACCATGAGCAGGAAGAGGCAGGCAAAAGGGATCACGCATGAGCAGGGAGGTCTCCCATGCCCGTGATCATGATCAGGATGTATGAGGAAGGTGGGCAAAAGCCATGGATGGAGTTTATGATAGCCAATAAATTACTTATTTCGTCATAATGATATGCACCTGCCAATAAGAATAAGAATAATAAAAATAGTATCTCTAAAACCATGTGATTCCAGCTGACCAAGACTTCGGACCTATGGAGGTAAATGATTGATAATGATGTTTTTTTAGAATGATATGCGCACACGTTCTTCAGACTGGCGGGACAGAAGCCGCTCTCAATGAGCAGGAAGAGCAGAGCGAAACGGGATCACGATGAGCAGGGAGGTCTCCCATGGGCCCTGTCATGATCAGGATGATGAGGAAGGTGGAGAGGACCATGACGAGAGATGATAGCAAAAAACAAAAGTGATAAAATAATAATAATAATAATAATAATATGATATTAATTATAATAGTGATAATACATAATATGATAATGATAATGATTGTTTTAGAATGGCATGCGCACACCTTCTTCAGACTGGACGACAGGAAGCCGCTCTCAATGAGCAGGAAGAGGCAGGCGAAAGGGATCACGATGAGCAGGGAGGTCTCCCATGCCGTGATCATGATCAGGATGATGAGAAGTGGTGAGGACCATGACAGAGATTGACAGCCACACCATAGGCTTCGGCTTAGGATCGAGGTTATTTCCCTGAAGCCCCCACCACAGCAATACACAGCACCATGAGGATGTAGTTGGATGACGGGATGAAGATCTGGCCTTGCACTCACGATGTCTCCAGTGTGGACGATGTTTCACGCTTGGAAAGATAGCCCATAGCCATAGCCTGGTCGAGGTTTGAAAGATAAAACAAAATCAGAAAATTAACTCGACAATCAATATAAAAAAAAAAATGGAACCGAGCCTAGTACGAGGCGTGAGGATGAGTTTGAAAGATAAAACAAAATCAGATAAATAATAATCATATAGAAATAAATTAACTGGAACGCCTTATACAGAGGCGTGAGGATGAGGGGGCCAGCCTGTTTGCCTTGCACCGGGTCAACACCAATGAAGAAGACACGTTGCAGCAAGTAGTTATGTACTGTGTGCTATTATGTTTAGCTGTGTGCTGTTTATGCTAGCTGTTTTGCTGTTATGTAGCTGTGTGCTGTTCTGTTAGCTGTGTGCTGTTCTGATAGCTGTGTGCTGTTATGTACTGTGTGCTGTTATGTTAGCTGTGTGTGTTTATAGCTGTGTCCTGTTATGTAGCTGATGTGCTGTTATGTAAGCTGTTGCTGTGTTAGCTGTGTCTTTATGTAGCTGACTGTCTTGTATGTAGCTGTGTGCTGTTATGAGCTTGTGCTGTTATGTAGCGGTGTGCTAGTTATTAGCTGTGTGCTGATGTAGCTGTGTCTGTTAGTGTAGCTGGTGCTGTTATGTACTGTGTGCTAAAATATGTAGCCGACTGTGTGCTATAGTAGCCTTGTGCTGTTATGTAGCTGTGTGCTATTATTACTGTGTGCTTTATGAGCTGGTGCTGTTAATGTAGCTGGGTGCTGGCTTAGTGTAGCTGTGTGCTTATGTAGCTGTGTGCTATTATGAGCTGTGTGCTATTATGTAGCTGTAGTGCTGTTTATGTAGCTGTGTGCCTATTAGTAGCTGTGCTGCCGGATATTATGTAGCTGTGTGCGTATGTAGCTGTGTGCTTTATGTAGCTGTGTGCTGTTATGTAGCTGTGTGCTGTTATGTAGCTGTGTGCTGTTATGTAGCTTGTGTGCTGGTTATGTAGCGTGGTGCTGCTGTATGTAGCGTGTCGCTGTTATGTAGCTGGTGTGCCTTTATGTAGCTGTGTGCTGTTACTGCTAGCTGTGTGCTGTTATTAGCTGTGTGCTGTTATGTAGCTGCTTGTGGCTTTATGTAGCTGTGTGCTGTTATGTAGCTGTGTGCTGTTATGTAGCTGTGTTCCTGTTATGTAGCTGTTGTGCTGTTATTACTGTGTGCTATGTAGCTGTGTGCTATTAGTAGCTGGGTGCTTTAAATGTAGCTGGTGCTGTTATGTAGCTGTGTTGCTGTTATGTAGCTGTGTGCTGTTATTGTACTGGTGCTAGTAAGCTGTGTGCTTTATGTAGCTGTGTTGCTGTTATGTAGCTGTGTTGCTGTTATGTAGCTGTGTGCTATTATGTACTGTGTGCTATTATGTACTGTGTGTTATATGTAGCTGTGTGCTTTATGTACTGTGTGCTATTATGTAGTGTGTGCTATTATTGTAGCGTTTCTGTTTATTAGCTGTGTTGCTATTATGTAGCTGTGTGCTGTTATGTAGCGTTGCTGTTATGTAGCTGCTTGTGCTGTATGAGCTGTGTGCTGTTATGTAGCTGTGTTGCTGTTATGTAGCTGTGTGCTGTTATGTAGGCTGTGTGCTGTTATGTAGCTGTGTGCTGTTATGTAGCCTGCAGTCTAATTATGTAGCTGTGTTGCTGTTATGTAAGCTGTCTGTGCTGTATGTAGCTGCTGTGCTGTATGAGCTGTGTGCTGTTTAGTAGCTGTGCTGCTGTTATGTAGCTGTTGTGCTGTTATTACTGTGTGCTATTATGTAGCTGTGTGCTAGGATGTAGCTGCTTGCTATTATGTTACCTGTTTGCTGATGTAGCTGTGTGCTGTTCTGTACTGTGTGCTTTATGTAGCTTGTGTGCGTTATGTAGCTGTGTGCTGTTATGTAAGCCTGTTGCTGTTATGTAGCTGTGTGCTATTATGTAGCTGTGTGCTGTTATGTAGCTGTGTGCTGTTATGTTATAAGCTGTGTGCTGTATGTAGCTTGTGCGGTATGTAGCTGTGTGCCTGTTATGTGCTGTGTGCTGTTATGTAGCTGTGGCCTATTATGTAGCCTGTGTGCTATTATGTAAGCTGTGTGCTTTATTTAGCTGTGTGCTATTATGTACTGTGGCGTTATGTAGCTGTCGCTTAGTAAGCTGTTGCTGTATATGTACTTGTGCTGTTATGTAGCTGTGCTGCTTATGTAGCTGTGTGCTGTTATGTAGCGTGTGCTGTTATGATTACTGTGTGCTATTTATTAGCTGTGTTGCTATTATGTAGCTGTGTGCCCTGTTATGTAGCTGTGTGCTTATGTAGCTGTGTGCTGTTATGTAGCGTGTGCTGTTATGTAGCTGGTGCTGTTATGGTAGCTGTGTGCTGTTATGTAGCTGTGTTCCTGTTATGTAGCTGTGTTGCCTGTTATGTAGCTGTGTGCTTGTGTTATGTAGCTGTGTGCTGTTATGTAGCTGTGTGCTGTATGTACTGTGTGCTTTTATGTAGCTGTGTGCTATTATGTAGCTGTGGCTTATGTAGCTGCTGTGCTGTATGCAGCTGTTGCTGTTATGTAGCTGTGGTGCTATTATGTAGACTGTGTGCTATTATGTAGCTGTGTGCTGGTATGAGCTGGTGCTGCTTATGTAGCAGTGCTGTCTGTTATGTAGCTGTGTTGCTGTTATGTAGCTGTGTCCTGTATGTAGCTGTGTGCTTTAGTAGCTGTGGCTGTCTATGTAGCTGTGTGCTGTATGTAGCCTGTTTGCTGTATGTGTAGCGCCATGTGCTTTATGAAGCTGTGCTATTAGCTAGCTAGTGTGCTATATGTTACCTGTGTCTATTATGAGTGTTGTGCTTTGGTATGTAGCTGTGTCGTTATGTAGCTGTTGTGCTGTTATGTAGCTGCTGTGCTGTTTATGTAGCTGTGTGCATTATTAGCTGTGTGCTGTTATTGAGCCTGTGTGCTGTTATGTAGCTGTGTCTTTATGTAGCTGTGTAGCTGTTATGTAGCTGTGTGCTGTTAATGTAGCTGTGTGCTGTTAGAGCTGTCGCTGCCTGTTATTAGGCTGTCTGCTGTTATGTAGACTGTGTTCTATAGTAGCGTGTTGCTGTATGTAGCTGTGTGCGGTTGTAGCTGTGTGCTGTTATGTTAAGCTGAAGTGCTGTTATGTAGCTGGTGCTGTTATGTAGCGTGTGCTGTTATTGTAGCGAATGTGCTGTTAGTAGCCTGTGTCTGTTAATGTAGCTTGTTGCGTTATGTAGCTGTGTCTGTTATGTAGCTGTGTTGCTTTATGTAGCTGTGTCGCTATATGTAGCTGTGTGCTGTTATGTAGCTGTGTGCTGTTATGTAGGCTGCTGTGCATTATGTAGCTGTGTGCTTATTATGTAGCTGTGTGCTGTTAGTAGCTGTTGGGCTGTTTGTAGCCTTGTCTGTTATGTAGCGGGTGCTGTTATGTAGCTGTGTGCTTATGTAAGCCTGTGTGCTTATTGTAAGCTGTGTGCTGTTATGTAGCTGTGTGCTGTTATGTAGCTGTGTGCTGTTATGTAGCTGTGTGCTATTATGTAGCTGTGTGCTATATGAGCTGTTCTGTTAATGTAGTTGTGTGTGGCAATTGCTATTATGTGTTGTGTTAAAAAGTATGTAAGAGAATCAATGCATGGCCTGGAGAAGGGGCATCATGACAGAAGGCGGTGTGTAAGATGGGGCTAGCAATCGCCATCGATGTGGATGGCGTCTGAAGATGTAAACATTAGTAAGTGAAATGCCTGGAGGAGTGCATCATGCAGCAAGCAGCGTTTGACAGTTGTTGGTTCGCCCGCCTACCAATCTCAGTCGGTTGCGTCCTAAAGTATGTAATATAACAATTGAAATGCGCCTGGAGAGGGTATCATGCAGCAGTAGCGTTTATAGGTGTGAAGCAATCGCCATGGTTGTTGCGTCTAAAGTATGTAAGAGAATCAACGGCATGGCCTGTGAAGAAGGGGCATCATACAGTAAGGCCGGTGTTTATTATGCGTGGCGATAGCAATCGCATCATGCTTTGGCGTCTGAAGTATGTAACTATAAGTGAAATGCGCCTTTGAGGAGGCATCAGCAGCAAGGCAAGCGTTTGACAGTTTTTGTGGGGCTTTTTTTTTTTTACCCCCAATCGCAGTCGTGTGTTGCGTCTAAAGTATGTAATATAACAATTGAAATGGCCTGGAGGAGGGCGTATTCATGCAGCAAAGGTAGCGTTTAGTATGGTGTGAAAGCAATCGCCATGTGTTGCGTCTAAAGTATGTAAGAGATATCAACGGCATGGCCTGGCAGAAGGGCATCATGCAGCAAGCAGCGTTAAGTGGTGTGAAAGCAATACGCCATGGTGTGTTGCATAAAGATATGTTAGATAATCAACGGCATGGCCTGGAGGAGGGGCATCATGCAGCAAGGCAGCGTTTGACAGTTGTGTGCTACCAATCGCAGTCGTCATAAAAGACTGATGATGTTGCGTCTAAAGTATGTAAATAATTGAAATGGCCCTGGAGAAGGGGCATCATCGCCAGCAATGGTAGCGTTAGTAGTGGTGTGAAAGCAATCGCCATGGTGTGTTGCGTATAAAGTATTAAGATAATTCAACGGCCATGGACCTGGAAAGGGGCATCATGCAGCAAGGCGGGTTAGTAGTGGAGCTGGCTAGCAATCGCCATCATGTTGGCGTCTGAAGTATGCTAACATAGTAAGGAAATGGCCTGAGAGGCATCATGCAGCAAGCAGCGTTGACATGTTGCTACCAAAAATCGCAGGTCGTGTGGCGTCTAAAGTATGTAATATAACAATTGAAATGCCTGAGGAGGGGTATCCATGCAGCAAGGTAGCGTTATTAGTGGTGTGAAAGCAATCGCCCATCGTGTTGCGTCTAAAGGGTGAAAGAGAATCAACGCCCATGGCCTCGGAGAAAAAGGGCACATGCAGCAAGGCCGTATTTAGTAGGGTGTTGCTAGCAATCGCCATAGTGTGTTGCGTCTATAGTCTGTAAGAGAATCAAACATGCATGAGAAAGGGTAATTGCGCAGCAAGACAGTTGGTTTCGAAGTTGTGTGATAGCAAATCGCCTCGTGTGTTGGTGTAAAAATATGTAAGAAAATCAACGCCGTGGGCCTGGCAGAAAGGGCAGCTTGCAGCAAGCAGCATTTGGTTGTTGCATTGCAATCCCATCGGTGTTGCGTCTTATGTAGTAAGAGAATCAACGGCATGGCCTGGAGAAGGGTATTGTGCAGCAAGACAGTGTTTCGCATAGTTGTTGCATAGGAAATCTTCCTTGTGTGTTGTGTAAAAAGTATGTAAGAAAATCAACGCCCTGGCCTGGAGAAAAGGAAGCTTGCAGCAAGGCAGCATTTTGAGTTGCTGCTGCAATCGCTCATCGTGTGTTAGGAGAATCAACAGCATGGCAATTCGTTGTGTTTTGATAAAGTCGAGGATGCAACTTTAACACATAGCCTCTATATTTATGCTCCGAAATTAATGTGCAAAAAATTAGTCGCCATCAGCGTGGTGTAAAATAAATTCGCGAGGATTGCAACTTCTTACACACAGGCCTTATCCCTTGTAAGTACACAATAACATTGCTGTCGAATCGTGTGTGAGCAAAACATTGAGTAACTGCAGCCGCCGAAGAACGGTTAATTCTGGTTATGAATAGTGTCGTTGTCATTTCCCTTGTAGTTATTACATTTGCTGTTTACATTGTTGTGATGTTGTTGCTTTTGTGTGTTGTTTGTTGTTGTTGTGTGCTACAAATATGTTTTGTTCTTTACATTTTTTGCACATTTTGTTGTTTGTTGTTGCTTGTTTGTTGTTGTTTAATCTCTCTCTTTTCGG
>JAJSRW010000374.1:0-34975 GCA_022414725.1 Microglena sp. YARC
TTTGGGTTTGGGTTGGGTGGGTTTGGGTTGGGTTTGGTGGGTTGGGTTGGATGGTGGTGGATGGGGTGGGTGAGTGGATGGGTGGATGGTGGTGTGTGGGATGGGGTGGGTGGGTGGGGTGGGGTGGATGGTGTTGTAGCGAGTGTGTGTGGTGTGGTGTGTTGATGGGTGGGTGGTGGCTGGTCGGGTTGGGTGGGGGATGGATGCGGATGGTGTGTGAGGGGTCGGACATGTTGGTGGGTGGTGTGTGGGTGGTGGTTATTATTGATATGTGTGTTTGAGCAATACATGAAAGCATCCTGAAATAGTTGAAAATGATAGTATTTTGATCAGAGATGCTGGCATGTTGTCTTCCTGGGTGAGGTGGACATTCCTCAACTTTCTTCAACTTTCCTCAAATCAAGAAGAAAAAAGGTCTGTTAAAAGACGTGATCATGTCAAAAACATTCCAGAGCTTTTTCACCCCCTTTCCTTATATATTTTTCCTTTCCCTCCTGCTCTCACTTTTCTCTTGTCTGAATGAAGTTCTCAGACAAACCCCTAACACAATAAATAAACATTTCCCATGTGTTTTGGTGTGTGGGGGGGTGGGGTGGTGGTGGGGTGGGGGCCATCACACCTGTTCAAGTGCAGAATGCCATCAGGGATCCAAAGCAAGGTGTATGTTTGTGCATGTGTGTGGTGTGTGTGTGACGGGGGGGGGGGGCATCACACCTGGCAAGTGCAGAAGTGCCATCAGGGATCCAAAAGCCCAAGTGTTGAAGTCCCTGTTGTGTGTGTGTGAGGGGGGGGGGGGGGGGGGGGGGCATGCACACCTGTCAAAGTGCAGAAGTGCCATCAGGATCAAAGCAGGTTGTGAAAGGTGTGTGGCGTCTTTGTGTGTGAAGGGTGTGTTGTTGAGGGGGGGGGGTATCACACCTGTGCCAGTGCAAATCCACCAGGATCCAAAGCATGGTTTGTGAAGTGGTTGCAGTGCTTGGTGTGAAGGTGTGTGTGCGTGCTTGTGTTGAAGGTGTGTGTTGGTGTTGAGGGGGGGGGGTATCACAACCTGTGCAATGGCAGAAGTGCCACCGGATCCAAAGCATGGTGTGTGAGGTGTTGTTGCGTGCTTGTGTGTGAAGTTGTTTTGAGGAGGGGGGGGAGGGGGTATCACACCTGTGCAAGTGCAGAAGTGCCACCAGGATCCAAAGAAAGCATGTGTGGCTGACTCCTCACTGGCGCGCTGGAGTCACTCATACGTTTCAGAGGGGCACCACCACAGAACGGCGTTATGGCAACCAGCTTGAGCCTAGCTGGGAGAACAAGCTGCAATTGAGCGGAATGTGAATGAAGAGGGATATTATGTGTGTGCTTGCCTGTGTGTGTGTGTGTGTGTGTAAGTGTACTTGTGTAACCAGTTTGGGGTCATATACAACCAGCTTGGAGCAAAGTATATGTGTGTGTCATGTGTGTGTGTGCTAAACCAACAGAACAGCGTATGCAACCAGCTTGGAGCCTAGCTGGGACCTGCAGAGTAAGCGAAAAGGTATGTATGTAAGTGTGTAAGTGTGTGAGTAAGTGTGTGTGGGTAACCAACAGAACAGCGTATGCAACCAGCTTGGAGCCTAGCTGGGACCTGCAGAGTAGCGGAAAGTATGTATGTTAGTGTGTAAGTTAATGTGTAGTAGGTGTTTTTGTGGGACTGCATCCACGAAACAGCACAGCGTATGGCAACCAGCTTTGGAGCCTAGCTGGGAACCTGCAGAGTTAAGCGGAAAGGTATGTATGTTATTGTAGTTGTCTCAAGTGTTGCTGTGAGTAAGTGTGTGTAACCAACAGAACATGCGTATGCAACCCAGCTTAGCTTGCATAGGGGTGAAGATCAACTGCCAGATAAGCGGAAAGGTATGTATGATGATTATGTGGTAAGTGTGTGAGTAACAGTGTGTGGTGTGGTACCAACAGAACAGCGTATGCAACAGCTTGGAGCCTAGCTGGGACCTGCAGAGTAAGCGCGAAAAAAGGTATGTATTATAAGGTGTGTAAGTGTGTGAGTAGGTGTGTTGGTAACCAACAACACAACACAACAGCGTATGCAAAACCAGCTGGAGCCTAAGCTGGGACCTGAGAGCTGAGTAAGTGAAAATATGTATGTTAGTGTTAAGTGTGTGAGTGTATATGGTGTGTGTGGTAACCAAACAGAACAGCGTATGCAACCAGGCTTGGAGCCTAGCTGGGAGACAAGGCAGAGTAAGCGAAAAGGTATTATGTTAAGATGTGTAAGTGTGTGAGTAAGTGTGTGTGGGTAACCAACAGAAACAGCGTACTCAACCAGTTGGAGCCTAGTGGAGACAAGCTGCACGAGTAAGCGGAAAGATGTATGTTAGTGTGTAAGTGTTGAGTAGTTAGTTGTGTGGTAACACCAATCGAAAACAGCGTATGCAACCAGCTTGGAGCCTAGCTGGGAGACAAGCTGCAGAGTAAGCGGAAAGGTATGTATGTTAGTGTGTAAGTGTGTGAGTAAGTGTGTGTGGGTAACCAACAGAACAGCGTATGCAACCAGCTTGGAGCCTAGCTGGGACCTGCAGAGTAAGCGGAAAGGTATGTATGTTAGTGTGTAAGTTTGAGTAGGTGTGTGTGGAGAAGTACCAACAGAACAGCGTATGCAACCAGCTTGGAGCCTAGCTGGGACCTGCAGAGTAAGCGAAAAGGTATGTATGTAAGTGTGTAAGTGTGTGAGTAGGTGTGTGTGGGTAACCAACAGAACAGCGTATGCAACCAGCTTGGAGCCTAGCTAGACAAGCTGCAGAGTAAGCGGAAAGGTATGTATGTTAGTGTGTAAGTGTGTGAGTAAGTGTGTGTGGGTAACCAACAGAACAGCGTATGCAACCAGCTTGGAGCCTAGCTGGGAGACAACTAGCAGAGTAAGCGGTATAAAGTATGTATGTTAGTGTGTGTGTGTTAGTTGTGTGTGTGTGTGATAGGGTTGTGTGTGTGTGTGTATGGGAGTGTGTGTGTTAGTGTGTGTGTGTGTCAGTGTAAGTGTGTCTGTGTATGTGTGTGTATGTAAGGAAGTGTGCGTGTATGTGTGTGTGTGTATGGAAGTGTGTGTGTGTTAGTGTGTATGTGTAAGTGTGTGTAAGTGTGTGTATGTGTGTGTGTAAGTGTGTGTTTATGCGTGTGCAAATGTTTCTGTGTAAGTGTGTGTGTGTACGTGTGTGTGTATGTTTGTGTGTCTGTGTGTGTCTGTGTGTGTTTGTGTGTGTGTGTTTGTATGTGAGTGTGTAAGTGTGTGTGCGTTAGTGTGTGTGTGTAAGTGTGTGTCAGTGTGTGTTGGTGTGTGTTAGTGTGTCTGTATATGTGTATGCGTACAGAAGTGTGTGTGTGTGTATAAGTGTGTGTGTAAGTGTGTGTGAGTAAATGTGTGTGTGACTGCAGGTGTGTAAGTGTGCTTGCGTACCCAGTTTGGGGCCCTCAATTCAATCCAAACTCCATCAACTACCAGCCCTCCAACTAAATCACACACACCAGCAACACAACTAACCAACAGACACTGCAACCACCACCACCACCCACCCACCCACACTCACACCACCACCCACCACCACCTACGCACCGAACCACCACCACAACCACCCACACACGCACCGCACCTTGAACCACACTACCCCCACGACAACCTAACCACACCCCCCTACCCCCCCCCCCCAAAAAACCCCCCCCCACACGCACCGCACCTGAACCACCACCACCACCACCCCGCACGCATTGGAACCACCACCAGCCACCCCCCACGCACCTGAACCACCACTCACGGCCCCCAGCCGTGCTATCATCCCTACTGCCGAAGCTGGGGTACCAACAGGCGAGCAGGGCGGCATCGACTCCTCCAGCCATCACCACCACCCCATACGCACCTAAAACAACAACACCACCAACCCACAAGCACCATGCGAATCTGAACCACCACCAGCACCCCCCACACACCTGAACCACCACCTCCACGGCCCCCAGCCTCGTGCTATCATCCCTACTGCCAAGCTGGGGTACCAACAGGCGCAGCAGGGGCGGCATCGAAATCTCTCCAGCCATCACTACCACCCCATACGCACCGAAAAACAACAACCCACCAACCCACAAGCACCATGCGAATCTTAAACCACACACCAGCACCCCCACACACTGACACCACCACCTCCACGGCCCCCAGCCTCGTGCTATCCGCCTACTGCCAAGCTGGTGGGGGACCAAACAGGCGCAGCAGGGCGGCATCAACTCCCCAGCCAAGAGTTTGCAGAGAGCTCGATCGAAGACAGCTGGCGACAGCTGAGCGTACTGCTGCATTCACGTGCGGCTGCAGGTACAGATGAGAGGCAGGGGTGTCTGCCAGCTGGCACCAGCTGCGGCACGCACTAGGTCCCACTATCTTGAGAACCTGAGGTCAGGTGTGGTGTGGGGGCGCGGTGTAGTGGGGGTAAGATGGTGTGGTGTGTGTGTGTGTGTGGTTGGGATGGGTTTGGATGGTGTGGTGGGTGTGGTGTGGTGGGGGTATGGGTGGGTTGGGGTCGGATGGTGTGGGTGTGTGGGGTGATGTGGGGTTGGGATGGTTTGGATGGTGAGGGGGTGTGTGTGGCAATGTGGGGGTAATGGGGTTGGTTGGGGTTGGGATGGTGTGGGTGTGTGGGGTGGTGTGGGTGGGTGGTGTGGTGTGGGGTTGGGTGGGGTGGTGGGTATTTTAGTTATGTAGTGCACCAGCTGAGGCACGACACTAGGTCCCACTATCTTAAGCATCTGAGTCAGGTGGTGGGTGGTGTGGGTGGGCTGTGGGGTTCTTGATGGGCTGATGGGTTGATGTGTTACAAGGGTGGTGGGCTGACGGATACATGCAATACTCAGTTGAATGGCTGATAGCCTGATTTGCTGATGGATGGATGGATGGAGTAGGGTAGGGGGGGTAGGGGTATGTGGTGTGTGTGTTGCAAGGGTGGTGGGCTGATGGATACATGTAGCACTCAGTTTGAATGGACTGATAGCCTGATTTGCTGCTGATGGATGGATGGAGTGGGTAGGGGGGTAGGGTACGTGGTAACTGTGTGGTGTTGCAAGGTGGTGGGCTGATGGATAACATGTAGTACTCAGTTTGAATGGCTGATAGCCTGATTTGCTGATGGACGGATGGATCCACGCATACGTACCTAATGAAAAAGTAAATGATCAATGTAGCACGAACTCAGGGCCCCTGTTAGTCGGTAAAAACGATTGTTTGGGGTTCAGTCATCAGTGCTTTTCTCTCTTTAAGCCCCTCCTATCACGATTGGGCAAAGTCCCTTAAGCCTATTGGCCTACCCCTGGACTGTAAATACATTGGTGCTATTTGGTGCTGCCACTGTTAGCTCTTCTCGCTGCAAGGGGGATCAACAGAGGCAGAACAGTACACTAAATAAAACAAGACAACAAAAAAAGACAGCAGAACTCGACTTAACTCAACAACTCAGTACCCCCCCACGACAAGACAGAACAGGCAGAGCGCAACACACACACCTAGAGGGCGTTGACAGCTGCCTCAGCCAAGCCCAGGTCGGTTGCCATAGTGGGGTTTGTGGCCACATCCCCCAACGCCACTGCTAATGCCGCCACTGCCTTTGACGACAGGCCCAGAGGAGGAAGCTGGGTTGATGGGGTTTTAGGCTAATGGGTTGATGTGTTGCATGGCTGATGGGCTGACAGACACGTGCAGTACTCAGTTTAATGGCTGATAGTCTGATTTGCTGATGGACAGATGGATCCATGCATACAAACCTATAATTAAATGATACCTGGACTGTAACATACATGCATACCTGGAGGGCGTTGACTGCTGCCTGAGCCAAGCCCAGGTCAGTTGCCATAGTGGGGTTCGTGGCGGCATCCCCCAACGCCGCTGCTAATGCCGCCACTGGCTTTGAGGACAGGTCCCAGAGGGACGGAAGCTGGGACCAGAGGGTTGTCCCAAAGAGAACAGCACACGCTCGCAGTGTGGCCTCTGCCCCCAGCCGGCTGATGCGGGCGGCCTGGGAGGCAGCGTCGTCGGCAGCGGAGATGACGGAGGCCAGGGCACCGGCAGTGCCACTGGATCCACGCGGACCTGTAGGGTGCGTCAGTGTGTGTGTGTGTGTAAGGGTTGGGGGGGTGGTAGGGTGGTGTGTGGTGGTGGTGGTGGTGGTGGTGGGGGGGGGTGCGTGGGGGGGGGTGAGTGTATGTATGTGTATTTGTGTGTGTATGTGTGAGTGGGTGTGAGTGTGTGTGTGGGGTGGGTGGGTGGGTAGGTGGGTGGATGCGAGGCAGTGTAGCCTCTGCCCCCAGCCGGCTAATGCGTGCAGCCTGGGAGGCAGCGTCGTCAGCAGCAAAGATGACGGAGGCCAGAGTACCAGCAGTGCCACTGGATCCACACAGACCTGAAGGGTGTGTCAGTGTGTGTGTGTTGTGTGTGGGTGGGGGTTTTGTGTGTGTAAGAGTTGGGTGGTGGTGGTAGGGTGTGGTGGGTGGTGTGGGGGGTGAGTTTATGTATGTGTGTATTTGTGTGTGTATGTGTGAGGAGGTGTGTGTGGGGTGGGTGGGTAGGTGGGTGGATGCGAGGCAGTGTAGCCTCTGCCCCCAGCCGGCTCATGGGTGCGGCCTGGAAGGCAGCGTCGTCAGCAGCAAAGATGACGGAGGCCAGGGCACTGGCAGTGCCACTGGATCCACACGAACCTGAAGGGTGCGTCAGTGTGTGTGTGGAGGGGTGCGTGTGTGAGGGTTGAGGGGTGGTGGTAGGGTGGTGGTGGTGGTGGTGTGTGGTGGGGAGTGTATGAATGTGTGTATTTGTGTGTGTATGTGTGCGTGTGCGAGTGAGCATGTGTGAGTGGGTGTGTGTGTGTGGTGGGTGGTGGGTGGGTAGGTGGTGGACGCGAGGGTGGTGTAGCCTCTGCCCCCAGCCGGCTGATGCGTGCGGCATGGAAGGCAGCATCTTCCGCAGCGGAGATATGTGTGTGTGTATGTGTGTGTATGTGTGTGTATGTGTGTGTATGTGTATGTGTGTGTATGTGTGGGAGGTGTGTATATGTGTGTGTATGTGTGGGAGGTGTGTATATGTGTGTGTGTATGTGTGGGTATGTGTGGGAGGTGTGTATATGTGTGTGTGTATGTGTGTGTATGTGTGGGAGGTGTGTATATGTGTGTGTGTGTATGTGTGGGAGGTGTGTATATGTGTGTGTGTATGTGTGTGTATGTGTGGGAGGTGTGTATATGTGTGTGTGTGCAGGGGAGTTCCATCGCTCCTCTAACTGAGACGCTGTGCAGGCAACAGACTCAAGCGCAGGAGCAGCAGCTGGGTCTATGAACTAGGTGGGGTGATGGGTACAGCAAGGTAAAATAGTAATGGGTGTGTGCATGAAATCTTACCAGCCATGGCGTGGGAGTTCCATGGCTCTTCCAATTGAGACGCTGAGGAGGCAACAGACTCAAGCGCAGGAGCAGGACCTGGGGGGGTCTATGGACTAGGTGGGGGTGATGCTTGTGCAGCTGTGCATATGGACGAGATTGGGTGATGGTGCAGCAGGGTGATAGGGAATGGGTGTGTGCATGCAATCTTACCAGCCATGACGAGGGAGTTCCATGGCTCTTCTAATTGAGACGCTGAGGAGGCAACAGACTCAAGCACAGGAGCAGGACCTGGGTCTATGATAATGGTAATGATTACGCCTGGTGGGGCGTGGTGTTAAGGGAGCCCGTCGTACGCGGGTGGGGAGCGGTCTCCTACTTCAACTGGACAAGCTACCATCGCGTTAGACGACGACCTGCAAGGCCAAGAGCGACCGAAGGGGGAGTCGAACCCCCGACTCTTCATTCTTTAGCGATCTGGTCTACCACTAGACCATTGTAAATCACACCTGGGTCTAGGAACCTGGTGGGGGTGATGCGTGTGCAGCTGTGTATATGGACGGGATTGGGTGATGGTGCAGCAGGGTGATAGGGAAATGGGCGTGTGTATGCAGTCTTACCAGCCATGGCGTGGGAGTTCAATCGCTCTTCTAATTGAGACGCTGCGGAGGCAACAGACTCAAGCGCAGCTGCGGCAGCTGGATCTATAGACGAGGTGGGGGTGATGAGACTCCCCAGTGGGCAAGCTGCGGATGGGGTGGCGGCTGGGTCGCCCCACGCCATGGCGCATACGTTGCGTAGGAGTTTGTCGTTTGGGGAGGGCGTGCGGGCACAACACAAGCGCAACAGCTCTGCCAAGGCCGCGCCACAAACTTCCTACACAGTGGGTAAGTCAAACAGCACAGTGGGTAAGTCAAGCAGCAGAGAGAGAGAGAGAGAGAGAAAGAGAGAGAGCGAGAGAGAGCGAGAGAGAGAGAGAGGAGAGAGAGAGAGAGAGAGAGGGAGAGAGAGAGAGAAGGAGAGAGAGAACTTACATAAACTCAGCAAATCTTTGACGAGACAAGACAGAAGCACAGCCTGCCTACCATGTAATTTTATAACAGGAAGCATGAGGGTTTTCGAGGCCCCCCCACAAACCTTGAAAACAAAACTAGGAACAGTACAGCACAGTACAACCCAGACAGGTGGAAGGAAATACAGTACAACTCAGTACAACCCAGATAGCTAGAAGGAAATTAGAGAGAAAAACAGTACAACACAGACAGGTGGAAGGATATACAGTACAACACAGTACAACACAGACAGGCGGAAGGAAATACAGTACAACTCAGTAAAACACAGACAGGTAGAAGGAAAACATAGAGAAGAAGAAAGTTATGAAACGGACAGGTAGAAGAGAAAACAGTACAACACAGACAGGTAGAAGGGAAACAGTGCACCACAGCACAACACAGACAGGTAGAAGGAAATCAGAGAGAAGAAAAACGGTGCAATAAAGACATGTAGAAGACAAAACAGTACAACACAGTACAACAGACAGGTAGAAGGCAAACAGTACAGCACAGCACAGGTAGAAGGAAAACAGTACATCACAGCACAACACAGGCAGTTAGAAGGGAAAACAGTAAACACAGACAGGTAGAAGGAAATATAACACCACAGCACACCACAGGCAGTTATAAGGGAAAACAGTACAACACAGACAGTTAGAAGGGAAAACAGTACAACACACAGGTAGAAGGAAAATATAACACCACAGCACAACACAGGCAGTTATAAGGGAAAACAGTACAACCACCATCGTCAGACTGACCTAGAATGCATACAGGTCAATCCAGACAGAATCATCTAAAATAAGATCCACGCACAAATAAATTCAATCAGTCCTGGAGGTACCATCGTCAGACTGACCTAGAATGCATACAGGTCAATCCAGACAGAATCATCTAAAATAAGATCCACACACAAATAAATTCAATCAGTCCTGGAGGTACCATCGTCAGACTGACCTAGAATGCATACAGGTCAATCCAGACAGAATCATCTAAAATAAGATCCACGCACAAATAAAATTCAATCAGTCCTGGAGGTACCATCGTCAGACTGACCTAGAATGCATACAGGTCAATCCAGACAGAATCATCTAAAATAAGATCCACGCACAAATAAATTCAATCAGTCCTGGAGGTACCATCGTCAGACTGACCTAGAATGCATACAGGTCAATCCAGACAGAATCATCTAAAATAAGATCCACGCACAAATAAATTCAATCAGTCCTGGAGGTACCATCGTCAGACTGACCTAGAATGCATACAGGTCAATCCAGACAGAATCATCTAAAATAAGATCCACGCACAAATAAATTCAATCAGTCCTGGAGGTACCATCGTCAGACTGACCTAGAATGCATACAGGTCAATCCAGACAGAATCATTTAAAATAAGATCCACGCACAAATAAATTCAATCAGTCCTGGAGGTACCATCGTCAGACTGACCTAGAATGCATACAGGTCAATCCAGACAGAATCATCTAAAATAAGATCCACGCACAAATAAATTCAATCAGTCCTGGAGTTCCATCGTCAGACTGACCTAGAATGCATACAGGTCAATCCAGACAGAATCATCTAAAATAAGATCCACGCACAAATAAATTCAATCAGTCCTGGAGGTACCATCGTCAGACTGACCTAGAATGCATACAGGTCAATCCAGACAGAATCATCTAAAATAAGATCCACGCACAAATAAATTCAATCAGTCCTGGAGGTACCATCGTCAGACTGACCTAGAATGCATACAGGTCAATCCAGACAGAATCATCTAAAATAAGATCCACGCACAAATAAATTCAATCAGTCCTGGAGGGTACATCGTCAGACTGACCTAGAATGCATACAGGTCAATCCAGACAGAATCAATCTTAAAATAAGATCCACGCACAAATAAAATTCAATCAGTCCTGGAGGTACCATCGTTCAGACTGACCTAGAATGCATTACAGGTCAATCCAGACAGAAATCATCTAAAATAAGATCCACGCACAAATAAAATTCAATCAGTCCTGGAGGTACCATCGTCAGACTGACCTAGAATGCATACAGGTCAATCCAGACAGAATCATCTAAAATAAGATCCACGCACAAATAAAATTCAATCAGTCCTGGAGGTACCATCGTCAGACTGACCAGAATGCATACAGGTCAATCCAGACAGAATCATCTAAAATAAGATCCACGCACAAATAAATTCAATCAGTCCTGGAGGTACCATCGTCAGACTGACCTAGAATGCATACAGGTCAATCCAGACAGAATCATCTAAAATAAGATCCACGCACAAATAAAATTCAATCAGTCCTGGAGGTACCATCGTCAGACTGACCTAGAATGCATACAGGTCAATCCAGACAGAATCATCTAAAATAAGATCCACGCACAAATAAAATTCAATCAGTCCTGGAGGTACCATCGTCAGACTGACCTAGAATGCATACAGGTCAATCCAGACAGAATCATCTAAAATAAGATCCACGCACAAATAAATTCAATCAGTCCTGGAGTACCATCGTCAGACTGACCTAGAATGCATACAGGTCAATCCAGACAGAATCATCTAAAATAAGATCCACGCACAAATAAAATTCAATCAGTCCTGGAGGTACCATCGTCAGACTGACCAAGAATGCATACAGGTCAATCCAGACAGAATCATCTAAAATAAGATCCACGCACAAATAAATTCAATCAGTCCTGAGTACCATCGTCAGACTGACCTAGAATGCATACAGGTCAATCCAGACAGAATCATGAATCCACGCACAAATAAATTCAATCAGGTCAGAGGGTCTGACAGGTAAATCCAAATATAATAATTAAAATAGAATCCACTCGCAAATAAAATTAATTCGTCCTGGAGGTACTATCATCAGACTGACCTGGCTCTGAGGCTGAGGGTCTTTTCGCACAGCGTTCATCAGCGGTTGGATGATTTGGTTCAACTTGGGAGGCAGTTGACCGATGCGAGTGATGGCAGCGGCGGATGCTGAGAGGACGTTGAGGTGGAGGTACTGCTCGAAGGTCTGTGAGTGGGAGGGTGGAGAGGTGGGGATGAGGGAGTGTGTGTGTGGGGGGGGGGGGGGGGGGATGAGGGGTCTGGATTTCATGTTGGGATGGTGGTGGAGAGGGGTGGGTGAGGGAGGGTGCATGGAGGATGGGTGCATGGGGGGGGGGGGGGGAGGGATATAAGGGGTACAGGTGGAGAGACATGAGGGGGGGGGGGGGGGGGGGGGGGGGATATAAGGGGTACAGGTGGAGAGACATGATGGGGATGGGGTTGGATGGTTAGGTTCAACTTGGAGGCGGTTGTCCGATGCGAGTGATGGCAGCCGCGGATGCTGAGAGGACGTTGAGGTGGAGGTACTGCTCGAAGGTGTGTGTGTGGAGGGTGGAGAGGTGGGGATGAGGGAGGGATGCGGGAGGGGTCTGGGTTTTGGGGTTGGGGGGGGTTGGGGTTGGGGGGGGGGGGGGTGCATGAGGGGTCTGGGTCTTGAGGTGGGGTGTGTGGGGGGGTGGGTGGAGAGGGTGGATGAGGGAGGGGTGCATGTAAGATGGGTGCATGGTGGGTGGGGTAGGTGAGGTGGGGGGAAATAAGGAGGCAGGGATGGAGAGCCATGAGGGGATGGGGTTGGATGGTTTGGTTCAACTTGGGGCAGTTGTCCGATGCGAGTTATGGCAGCGGGGATACTGGGGCGACGTTGAGGTGAAGGTACTGCGCGAAGGCCAGCGTGTCGGGGGGTGGGGAGGAGGGCATGATGGGGGTGGGGGTGGGGGTGGGGGCATGGGGGTGGGGTGTAGTGGGAAATAAAAAGGTCTGTGAGTGGGAGGGTGGAGAGGGGTGGATGAAGGGGGTGGGTGGGGTGGGGTGGGGTGGGGTGGGGTGGGGGGGCATGGGGTGGGGGTGGGTGGGGAGATACAAAGGTATGTGAGAGGGAGGGTGCAGAAGGGGGCATGAGCGAGGGGTGCATGAAGGCTTGGCGCATGGGGTGGGGTGGGGTGGGGAGATACAAAGGTCTGCGGGTGGGAGGGTGGAGAGGGGGCATGAGTGAGGGGGCATGACGGCTGGGTGCATGGGGGAGGAGGGGTGGGGTGGGGTGGGGCATGAAGGGGCGGGGTGGGGAGATACTAAGGTCTGCGGGTGGGAGGGTGTAGAGGGGGCATGAGCGAGGGGGGCATGAAGGCTGGGTGCATGGGGAGGAGGGGGGGGGGGGGGGATTGAGGGATGGGTGCATGGGGGAAGGGGGAGGGGGGCATGAGGAATGAGAGAGGGGGAAAAGGGAAGGGGGAGGGGGGGGGGGGGGCATGTTTGTATGGTATAGTTTAGTTATCATATATGTTCTTTATACATGGGAGCCCGAGGACACACACCTGCAGCCCACCAGCAGCTGATTGCAGCCCCATCTTGGCAGCAGGGGACAAAGCCCCTTCACCCAAGTTGGCAGGTACGGCAGTGCACAGTGCCAGAGCCTGGTCAGCCGTGAGCTGTTCAACAGGGATGCCTCCTGGAGTGTGCAGCAACAGGCCATCCTGCACAGGGAGGGTGACGAGGGGTGGGGGAGGGGGGGAGGGGGGGGGGAGGGGCAGCGGGAGGAGGGGGGGGCAGGGGGGGGGGGGGGAGGCGGAGGCGGAGGAGGAGGGGGGGGGACATCAGATTGGGCGATAACTATTATTGGCAAGGACACTATCGTGAATTATATATTGTTCATCCTCGGTGTGCATTACAGGTTATACACATGTATTACGGGTATTACTCTGGGCATCGATTAACAAGTTGGGCACGTTGGCTCACAAACACCCCCTCGCACGCTTCGTAACGCTTTAGAAGCCATCTTCATCATCGTAATCGGGCGGGTGTGGTCGCAGGTGCATTTTTTTGCCGAATCGCCTTCCAAAGTTTGTGTTTTTCAGACCAATTAACTAAAAACGGAAACCTGGCAATCATTTTGAGTTTCTTCCCGACGCTGTGCAACAAGCTGTGCATGATGGCTCATCAGCCGCACCCATAGCAGCGATCCACACAGCGTGGTAAATGCCGCAGCTTCATTGAAACACTTAATGTCAGGGGCGAGGTCCAGGCTGGGCTTCTTCTTCCGGCGAGCTAACAGGTTGAGTATAGAAACTTGATCTCAGCAATAGTTTGGAGACAGGGTGCTTCCAAGTGCGTGCTTTTGCGCACTGACGCGCTGCCTTTTGGATCCCCACTGCGCGTTTCGCGCAGTTTTTGCAACCCCCTGTGGGCGCAGCAAGCAATTTGTGCGTTTTTGGGACTACAAAGCGCTTTTGTTCTTCAAGAACACTTAAGCGCTGGCCAATTTGGTCGATGGAAGCACCCTGGCTCACAGGTCATGGTAGAGAAACTTGATCCCAGCGATATATCGGAGAATGAGTTATCTAGCGCTGCTTCAGAGGAGGAGGACGAAGTAGTTGAGACGAAAGAGATTTCCGAAGATTACTGGAATCGAATTCCTTGTATTACCGGTAATGCACGGCCACCCAGGGCAAGCATTTGTTTCTTCTTCTATGGCTGTAAAAAGTGTAAAGAATATAACTAGGGTTGGGAAGTAAACGCATATTTTCATTATTATAAGCCGTTTAAACGTGTACATATAAACTAATAAAAACGTACATAAAAATTTGGCACTTCTTGAGAAAATACTTTTACATGGGCTTAAAGGTATTGCCGCGTAGCTAATTTCATTGGCATCACACATCAAGTTTCAGAAAAATAATCTGACAAGTTTAGGTTGTCCAAATCTCAGAAAATAAATTAAGACCAGAAAGCGCGTCGACCAAGAAGCGCGGTGTCAATCTAAGGGAGCCATTAAATGCCAGTTGGTCTATTATATAACATTTTTAATGTATAATAATATAAGTTCATAACGGTATTGCAATATTGCCCATGCTCACATTGCACGAGGCTTGCACCATCAACCCTTCAAGCCCACGTAGGAGCACAGCTTGTGGAATGGAAGGCTAGGTGACGCTCGGATATGTGTGCCATCCTGGCTATCTAGATCAACCTTTAGGCCCAATGTCTATAAAACAATGCATGTGAATGGTGAGTTTTATTGCATATTGTGATAGAGGAGGTCAAAAGCTTTCCAATGACATATCTAAATCAAAAATATAATGAAAACCAAGAAAGTGAAGTGCCGGGACATGTGCTGTACTTCTCGAAGTACAGACTAGACGTTTTCATACGACGTATATACGGTCGATTTGAGAAAAAACTATACAGCGTATTTATACGTATGAACGTATAAACGTATATTATACGTTTATATGCCGACCCAACCCTAAACATAACACAAGGTGTGGATGTGTACTACAACCTGATTCGAAGTATGCCGGGAGATATTGATAACGCCTGGTTAGGCGTGGTAAAAAGGGAACTTGTCGTACGCGGGTAGAGAGCGGTCTTCTACCTCAACTGGACAAGCTACCATCGCGGTTGACAACGACCTGCAACGTTTAGGGAGACCGTAGGGGGAATCGAACCCCCGACACTACATCCTAAAAGCGACTTGGTGTCCCACTACACCAATTGATTCGCTGAAAGGGGCTCATGCCGGGAGATATTGAGTTGCAAAGAAGGTGGGTGGAAGCGCTAACACCCCATGAACGTGTGCAATGTGGATTTTTAGGCGCATTTTTTGTTACTTCTGTATTTTGTGAGCATGCTTGTTTAGTTCATTTTTGCAATGTTGAAACTTGGTACCCGTGAATTGTAGCAAACAAGTCCTATGTAGCAAGCGGCGCGGGAAATTGGCGGGGTGTGTTGGCAAAGGAACAACAGGTGGCAACTGATTGGAGCTGACCGAAGCCAGTTAGTTGTGAGACAGTTGGCTGACGTGTCAGGCTTTAATTTTTCGGTCGGTCAGACGTTCGGACAAACGGCAATGGGGTGAATCTTGGGACTCCCGCCCCCCAGGAGGGGGGGCTCGGCCAAAACCCCAAACTTTACTCCATTTTCTTGAATAGTCATGCCCATCTGTGCTCTCATGAAAAACTGACTGGTGTAAATAAGTTATATGATTGTTATATGGTACATATTCGACGTTTACATTAACACAATTGAGTTTTTCGAAAAGTTTTACTTTTAGCAGAGTGAGAATTGAACCCACGACGTCGAGAAAGTGTATGCCCCTATGGTACAGCCCCTTCCGTGGTCTAACTATAGTTATCGTAGCTAACACGGCAACGCACCTATATTCCAGCACCAATCAGAGCAAAAGCTCCCCTCCTCATTTGGCCGTAGAACAGTACTGCCTCCACATAAGGCTCAGCCGAGTTTGGCATGTTGGGGTGGCAGGGGCTGGGTGCTAGGAGGAAGCCCAGCCCACTGAATGATAATACCACATTTACATCACAACACGGCAGCGCACCTTCATGCAAGCTCCAATCAGAGCAAAAGCCTCCCTCCTCATTTGGCCGTAGTACGGTACTGCCTCCACATAAGGCTCAGCCGAGTTTGGCATGTTGGGGTGGCAGGGGCTGGGGGCTAGGAGGAATGCCTGCAGTTTATGAATCACGTCGCTTGGGGGTAGGTCCTCTGGTGGTATGGCGACGACAGCAGCTGGGTTGGTAGGTGGCACAGAGGCCTCTGGGGGGCTGACGACTGAGGTAGATGGGTTGGTGGAAGGCACACCGGCTTCTGGGGGTAAGGCGACGTTTGCAGCTGGGTTGGTAGGAGGTAGTGCTGCCATGGCCTCGCCCATCCAGTACCATATGACGAGTCCGGCATGGGAGCGTGAGTAGGCGGAGGAGAGAGAGAGCGCGTTGAGCATTTCTTGAGCTGCGAAGCCGCAGTCCTGTGGTGAGGAGGGGTTGGGGTGGGTGAGGGGGGGGGGGGGGGGGGGGGGGGAAGCGCATTGAGCATTTCCTGAGCGGCAAAGCCGTTGTCCTGTGGTGAGGAAGGGGTGATGATGGGTGGGTGGGTGTAAAGAGTGGAAGAGTGGAAGGGGGAAAGGCTGAGGTGAGGAGGGTGAAGGGTGAAGGGGGGGGAGGGGGGGGGTACTAAAGAGTGGAAGAGTAGAAGGGGAGAAGGGTGGAGGTGGGTGAGGGGAGAAGGGAGGGAAGACGGAGCACGTTGAGCATTTCCTGAGTGGCGAAGCCAGGGACCTGTGGTGAGAAGGAGGGGGGGGGGGGGGGGGGGGGGGGGGGGGGTAAAGAGTGGAAGAGTACAAGGGAGAAGGGGTGAGGTGGGTGAGGGGTGAGGGGTGAAGGGGGGGAGACGTAGCACGTTGAGCATTTCCCTGGGCGGCGAAGCCATTGTCCTGTGGTGAGGAAGGGGTGATGAGGGTGTGTGGGTGTAAAGAGTGGAAGAGTGGAAGGGGAGAAAGGCTGAGGTGGGTGAAGTGAGTGAGGTGAGTGAGGTGAGTGAGGGGTGAAGGGGAGGGGAGGGGGGGGGGGGGGGGGGGGAGCGCGTTTACCATTTCCTGAGAGGACAAGCCCTTGCCCAGAAGTTGAACAATTCCCCTTGAGCCCCCCCCATGACCTGGGCATACTTTCAACCCCTGTTTCACAAGTCAGTACCGACGCCCACCACCTTAGGAATACCTTTAACCCGTGTTGAACAATTCCCCTTGAGCCCCCACCACCACCTGGGCATACTTTCAACCCCTGTTTCACAAGTCAGTACCGACCACCACCACCTTAGGAATACCTCTAACCCGTGTTGAACAATTCCCCTTGAGCCCCCACCACCACCTGGGGCATACTTTCATCCCTTCTTCCTGTCTTATTGAACAATTCATCACCCTTCTCTCACCTTGCTGTGGATGCGATAACACAACCTTCCCAGTGCTACAGCAGTGAGCAACCTCATCCGTGTAGCACTGCCTTCCCCTTGAGCCCCCACCACCACCTCTGTGCGGGTCCTAGGGGTGGGGGGAGGGGCGCTGGGCACAGCCCCCCCTGCACTGCCCTTCTGGCGCTTGGTAGAAGAGGTTTTAGAAGTTACTTGGCTTGCTATGTCTGCTGCATGGGCTGCCTCTGCAGCTGCCGCCCAGGGCATGACTGTCCCCCCACCACCTTGAAGCACGGAGATGAGCAGGCTTGAGTCCAGAGGCTTGCCTGTGGGGTGGGGGTGGGTGAGTGGGGGTGGGGGGAATTATTTCAGAAGCTTATTTCCGGGCAGTGAGTCCAGAGGCTTGCCTGTGGGGGTGGGGGTGGGTGAGTGGGGGTGGGGGGAATTATCTCAGAAGCTTATTTCCGGGCAGTGAGTCCAGAGGCTTGTCTGTGGGGGTGGGGGTGGGTTAGTGGGGTGGGGGTGCAAGGGGGTGGGGGGGAATTATTTCCAAAAGCTTATTACTGGGCAGTGAGTCCAGAGGCTTGCCTGTGGGTTGTTTTTTTGTAAGAAAGAGCTTTTAATATTGTATAACTTATCATACAAATTGCATCATACGATATTGTACATAAATGGGGACTTTGGACTAGTCAAACTTCCAGCATCATATGATACCATATTACCGTTTCCTATACATATATAGCACAGAAACACAAAACCTACTTGTCTTGGTCGGACAAATGGGTA
The DNA here is from genome assembly GCA_022414725.1 of Microglena sp. YARC. Taxonomy (NCBI): domain Eukaryota; kingdom Viridiplantae; phylum Chlorophyta; class Chlorophyceae; order Chlamydomonadales; family Chlamydomonadaceae; genus Microglena; species Microglena sp. YARC. The sequence goes on from JAJSRW010000374.1 coordinate 17,976, forward strand.
ACCCTGGGGGCTCCTGCACCTTGAGGGCTCAGCCAATAAGTTAGCAGGTGTGCTACATACAGAACCTTAAAGAAAACCCTACTTGTCACACAGAGGGACAAATGGGTAACCCAGGGGGCTCCTGCCCCTTGAAGGCTCAGCCAATAAGTGAGCAGTTGTGCTACATACAGAACCTTAAAGAAAACCCTACTTGTCACACAGAGGGACAAATGGGTAACCCAGGGGGCTCCTGCCCCTTGAAGGCTCAGCCAATAAGTGAGCAGTTGTGCTACATACAGAACCTTAAAGAAAACCCTACTTGTCACACAGAGGGACAAATGGGTAACCCAGGGGGCTCCTGCCCCTTGAAGGCTCAGCCAATAAGTGAGCAGTTGTGCTACATACAGAACCTTAAAGAAAACCCTACTTGTCACACAGAGGGACAAATGGGTAACCCAGGGGGCTCCTGCCCCTTGAAGGCTCAGCCAATAAGTGAGCAGTTGTGCTACATACAGAACCTTAAAGAAAACCCTACTTGTCACACAGAGGGACAAATGGGTAACCCAGGGGGCTCCTGCCCCTTGAAGGCTCAGCCAATAAGTGAGCAGTTGTGCTACATACAGAACCTTAAAGAAAACCCTACTTGTCACACAGAGGGACAAATGGGTAACCCAGGGGGCTCCTGCCCCTTGAAGCCAATAAGTTAGCAGTTGTGCTACATACAGAACCTTAAAGAAAACCCTACTTGTAACACAGACGGACAAATGGGTGACCCTTGGGGCTCCTGCCCCTTGAAGGCCCAGCCAATAAGTTAGCAGGTGTGCAACATATAGCTAGGGCTCAGCTAGGTTATATAATATTAGTGAATAAATAATATTATATAATATTAGTCGGACGAGCCGTCTCACCAGAATTTCAAATGTAGTTGAAAAACTTATATTATTGTGACACTATAATAATATTAGTTAATATTAGTTTTTCAAACACTAGTATTAGTTGCAGTTCCCTACATATAGTACCTTAAAGAAAACCCTACTTGCCTGTGGGGGTGGCTGCCAGCTGGATAAGAGCACCCAGCAGGTGAGGGGGGCTGGAGGGACCGGTGAGGGTGAAAGCAGCTCCTGCTGCTGATGCTGATGCTGCTGCTGATGCCCCGGTTGCTGATGCCCCTGGGGGTTGGTCCAAGGGTGTGGGTTCTGGTGCTGAGATGGCACAGGGCCCTGAGACAGCCGCCGCTATGATTTCGGGAGGGCAGCATTGGAGCAATAGGTTCCAGCCTCGTTGTGCAGCTTGCGCCACACGCTCGTCAGCCTCCACCAGCAACACCTGCAGCAGTCAAAAGCGGTGAGTGTGAGAGTGAGTGTGAGTGAGTGGGGGTGGGGGGTGGGGGGGTGGGGGGTGTGTGTGTTAGTGGGTGCATGTGAGTGCTTGCCAGCCTCCATCAGCAACACCTGCAGCAGTCAGAAGCGGTGAGTGTGAGAGTGAGTGTGAGTGAGTGGGGGGTGGGGTGGGGATGGGGGGGGGAGTGTTAGTGGGTGCATGTGAGTGCTTGCCAACCTCCACCAGCAACACCTGCAGCAGTCAGAAGCGGTGAGTGTGAGAGTGAGTGTGAGTGAGTGGGGTGTGGGGTGGGGTGTGTGTGGGGGAGTGTTAGTGGGTGCATGTGAGTGCTTGCCAGCCTCCACCAGCAACACCTGCAGCAGTCAGAAGCGGTGAGTGTGAGTGTGAGTGTGAGAGTGAGTGAGTGGGGGGGTGGGTGGGGGGTGGGGGGTAGTGTTAGTGGGTGCATGTGAGTGCTTGCCAGCCTCCACCAGCAACACCTGCAGCAGTCAGAAGCGGTGAGTGTGAGTGTGAGTGTGAGAGTGAGTGTGCGTGGGGTGTGGGGGGTCAGTGTGTGTGTGTGAGTGTGACTGTGAGTGTGGGTGTGAGAGTGTGAGTGCTCGCCAGCCTTCACCAGCAAAACCTGCAGCAGTCAGAAGCGGTGCGTGTGAGTGTGACTGACTGGGGGGGGGGGGGGGGGGAGGGAGGGAGGGAGTGCATGTGAGTGATTGCCAGCATTAATACCTGCAGCAGGCAATAGCGGTTAGTGTGAGTGTGCGTGTGAGTGTGGTTGTGAGTGGTTGTGGTTGTGAGTGTGATTAAGTGGTTTTGGTGTGAGTGTGGCTGTGAGTGAGTGAGCGGTTGTAAGTGAGCGAGTGGATGCGAGTGTGATTAAGTGGTTTTGGTGTGAGTGTGGGTGTGAGTGGTTGTGGTTGTGGTTGTGATTAAGTATTTTTTGTGTGAGTGTGGGTGTGAGTGAGTGAGCGGTTGTGAGTGTGGTAGTGAGTGTGAGTGATATTGAGTGGTTGTGAGTGTGAGTGTGGGTGTGAGTGAGTGGTAGTGAGCCTGGTTGTGAGTGTGAGTAAGTGAGTGAGTGGTTGTGAGTGTGAGTGTGAGTGAGTGGTAGTGAGTGTGCTTGTGGTTGTGAGTGTGATTGAGTGGTTGTGAGTGTGAGTGAGTGGTAGTGGTTGTGAGTGTGAGTAAGTGAGTGAGTGGTTGTGAGTGTGAGTTTGAGTGAGTTGTTGTGAGTGTGAGTGAGTGAGTGAGTAAGTGAGTGAGTGAGTGAGTGAGTGAGTGAGTGAGTGAGTGAGTGAGTGAGTGAGTGAATGAGTGAGTAAGTGAGTGAGTGAGTGTGGTTGTGAGTGTGGTTGTGGTTGTGGTTGTGAGTGTGGTTGTGAGTGTGAGTGAGTGGTAGTGGTTGTGAGTGTGAGTGTGAGTGAGTGGTTGTGAGTGTGAGTGAGTGAGTGAGTGAGTGAGTGAGTGAGTGAGTAAGTGAGTGAGTGAGTGAGTGAGTGAGTGAGTGAGTGAGTGAGTGAGTAAGTGAGTGAGTGAGTGAGTGAGTGAGTGAGTGAGTGAGTGAGTGGTTGTGAGTGCGGTTGTGGTTGTGAGTGTGGTTGTGAGTGTGAGTGAGTGGTAGTGGTTGTGGTTGTGGTTGTGAGTGAGTGGTTGTGAGTGAGAGTGAGTGAGTGAGTGAGTGAGTGAGTGAGTGAGTGAGTGAGTGAGTGAGTGAGTTAGTGAGTGACGTGAGTGAGTGAGTGAGTGAGTGAGTGAGTGAGTGAGTGAGTGAGTGAGTGAGTGAGTGAGTGAGTGAGTGAGTGAGTGAGTGAGTGAGTGGTTGTGAGTGTGGTTGTGGTTGTGAGTGTGGTTGTGAGTGTGGTTGTGAGTGTGAGTGAGTGGTAGTGGTTGTGGTTGTGAGTGTGAGTGAGTGAGTGAGTGAGTGAGTGAGTGAGTGAGTGAGTGAGTGAGTGAGTGAGTGGTTGTGAGTGTGGTTGTGAGTGTGAGTGTGGTTGTGAGTGAGTGGTAGTGGTTGTGAGTGTGAGTAAGTGAGTGAGTGGTTTTGAGTGTGAGTGTGGTTGTGGTTGTGAGTGTGGTTGTGGTTGTGGTTGTGAATGTGAGTAAGTGAGTGAGTGGTTGTGAGTGTGAGTGTGGTTGTGGTTGTGAGTGTGGTTGTGAGTGTGAGTGAGTGGTAGTGGTTGTGGTTGTGAGTGTGAGTAAGTGAGTGAGTCGTTATGAGTGTGAGTTTGAGTGAGTTGTTGTAAGTGTGAGTGAGTGAGTGAGTGAGTGAGTGAGTGAGTGAGTGAGTGAGTGAGTGAGTGCGTGAGTGGTTGTGAGTGAGTGGTTGTGGTTGTGAGTGTGAGTGAGTGGTTGTTGTTGTGAGTGGAGGTGTGGGTGTGAGTGAGTGGTTGTGGTTGTGAGTGGAGGAGTGTGAGTGAGTGAGTGAGTGAGTGGTTGTGGTTGTGAATTTGAGTGTGGGTGAGTGGTTGTGAGTGGAGGTGTGGGTGTGAGTGAGTGAGTGAGTGGTTGTGGTTGTGAGTGTGGTTGTGAGTATGTGGTTGTGGTTGTGAGTGGAGGTGTGAGTGAGTGGGTGAGTGGTTGTGAGTGTGATAGTGAGTGTGAGTGTGATTGAGTGGTTGTGGTTGTGAGTGTAGGTGTGGTTGTAAGTGAGTGTGTGGTTGTGAGTGTGATTGTGAGTGTGATTGAGTGGTTGTGGTTGTGAGTGTAGGTGTGGGTGTGAGTGAGTGATTGTGAGTGTGATTGTGAGTGTGAGTGTGAGTGTGATTGAGTGGTTTTGGTTGTGAGTGTAGGTGTGGGTGCGAGTGAGTAAGTGGTTGTGACTGTGAGTGTGAGTGAGTGGTTCTGGTTGTGAGTGTAGGTGTCTGCGCGAGTGAGTGAGTGAGTGGTTGTGAGTGTGAGTGTTACATACCAAAAACAGTTTGGTTTTTAGGCTGCTCATGGAATCTTCTAGGCAGCTTCCTTTCTCTGTCCTTTGTCCCAAACCATGCTAGCTAGCATAATGTAATGATAACGCCTGGTGGGGCGTGGTAATAAGGGAACCGGTCATATGCGGGTAGGGAGCAGTCTTCTACCTCAACTGAACAAGCTGCCATCGCGGTTGACAACGACCTGCAACGCCAAGAGCGACCGAGGGGGGAATCGAACCCCCGACTCATCATCCTCGGAGTGATTTGGTCTACCACTAGACCAATGTATATCACTGAAAGGGGCTGCAAGCTAGCATAGCTAAATGACACGACATGCATTCCAATGCAGCTGCAATCTTTGGATTTGACCCCGTGGGTGTCTATTGGAGCAGGCGGGAAGCTGCCGTGAGTAGCCCCAAAAATAAAAAGTGTGTGAGTGTTACAAGCAGATGCACAGGCCTCACGTGAATTGCTGACCACCTACATTAAAAACTCCCAGGAATCTACAAGTCCAGATAAACGGTTTTTCACTCATTCATTCAGTCAATCAGTCAATCAAACACCCATTCATTCATGTATTTATTCACACACACTCATCCATCCATCCATCCTTGTTTGTTTTGGTTAAACAAACTCTCATCACGAACCTCCCACGAATCTACAAGCACAACTACTAATTTGCTCATTCTTCCATCCCCCATACTTCCATTCATATTTGTGCCAACAATCACATGAGTGTTTCCCCCCTGTTTTGCAAAACAAACTCTCATCACCAACCTCCCACGGATCTACAAGCACAACTACTCAGTCATTCATATATTCACTCTTCCACCCAACCATCTACTAATCCATCCATCTATCCAACCATCTACTAATCCATCCATCTATCCAACCATCTACTAATCCATCCATCTATCCAACCATCTACTAATCCATCCATCTATCCAACCATCTACTAATACATCCATCTATCCAACCATCTACTAATACATCCATCTATCCAACCATCTACTAATCCATCCATCCATCCATCCATCTATCCATCCATTCCTCTTCATCCATCCACCCAACCATCCACCAATCCATCCATCCATCCATACATCCAACCATCCACCAATTCATCCATCCATCCATCCATCCATCATTCCATCCATCCTTCCATCCATCCATCCATCCTTCCATCCATCCATCTTTCCATCTTTCCATCCATCCATCTATCTATCCATCCATCCATCTATCTATCCATCCATCCATTTATCCATCCATCTATATATCCATCCATCCATCCATCTATTACTCTTCAAGTCATAGTCACCTGGAAGAGAAGACGCAGGCCCACCGGCAGAAGGGGCAGGACCCACTGGGTGGCTTCGGAGCCCAGATCCAGGCTGGCGGTTAGCAGGCGCTCGATGCATGTTGCAGCCGACATACGCACAGTACTCAAACTATGCCTGGGAAAAAGGAGGAGGGGGAAGCTGGTAAGCAGCTAGCTTATCAGCACTTTGGTTTAGGTGGTTTAGGTTTAGATGGTCTAGGTTTAGGTGGTTTGGGTTTAGGTGGCTTAGGTTTAGTTGATTTAGGTTTAGATGGTCTAGGTTTAGGTGGCTTGGGTTTAGGTGGCTTAGGTTTAGGTGGTCTAGTTTGAGGTGGTTTTAGGTTCAGGGTTAAGGTATTTGTAGGGTTTGGAGGTTTAGGAAAATAAGTGGTGACCAGCCAAGTGCAGACCAGCTCCCCCATACCTGAGGAAGGGCCATAGGCGGGGTACCAGCACCAACAGCTCCTCGGACGAGGCCCCCACCACGGAGGCCAAGACAGCTGCCATCGATGCGTCCACAGCGGCAGCCGCCACATCATCGCTGGCAGCAGGAGGGGGGCCTTGCCCAGCCGCTGCCAGGACCGCATCCGGGGCATAGAGGCGAGCTAACAGGAGGATGACACTAGAGGTGGCTGGACTCAGCTCCTCCAAGTGGTCCAGGAGAGACCATAGTAGGGCACGAACCGTGGTAACCACCCTGGCTCCGAAACCCAGCAGAGCAGGGGCCACAGGGACAAGGGCATCAGCACTAGCCGCCCGCACGTCATCATCGGTGTCTTGGAGACCAGCCATGAGTGCGGGCAAGGCCCCCTGCAGCAGCATGGGCGCCAGGTCGGGCCTACCCGCCATGGCGTACTTCAGTCCGAGGTAGCCGCCGTACCGCACGTCCCACTCAGGCTGGCCCTGCAGCTGACGTAGGTGCTGCAGTACAGCCTCGGCGGCTTTCACCCCTAGTGGTTGAAGGGAAACACCCAAGGCTTGAGCCGCTGTCTCTCGCACGGGAGCAGTCACCTGTTTAGAGTTTAGGGTTTGGGGTTTAAGATTTAGGGTTGCAGGACAGGGTAGGTAAATTGAACGATTCAGAATTTTGGGGTGCCCTGCCCTATTCTCACCCCAACCATTAAGTTAAACAGTAACACCCATGCTCCATCCCCCACCCCCACCCCAAGTGGTTAAATGAACAAAGCCAAGCCTTGGGCCGCTCTTTCTTGCACGGGAGCAGTCACCTGTTCTAGGACGGGTTAGGTCAATGGTGAGACGGAAACAGGTTGCGGGCAGTATCAAGACACAAAGCCTTTGCTTTCTGCTAGGGCTAGTGGGAAGTCTACGCTGGGTTCCGTGTCAGCCATCGAGCTAGTGGATGACACCCCCACCTCCACCCCCACATACCTAGACAAACCCCAAGTACCCAAAGTGGTCCAAAGCCAAGACACAAAGCATATGCTTTCCGCTAGGGCTTAAGAGAAGTGTACGCTGGGTTTCGTGTCAGCCATCGAGCTAGTGGATGACACCCCCACGTCCACCCCCACCCCCGCATACCTGGTCAAACCCAAAGTCTCCAAAGTGGTCCAAAGCCAAGACACAAATCCTATGCTTTCCGCTAGGGCTAGTGGGAAGTCTACGCTGGGTTCCGTGTCAGCCATTGAGCTAGTGGATGACACCCCCACCTCCACCCCCGCATACCTAGACAAACCCAAAGTACCAAAAGTGGTCCAGAGCCAAGACACGAAGCCTATGCTTTCCGCTAGGGCTTAAGAGAAGTGTACGCTGGGAGGTCAGGAGTGGGGCTGGGGCTGGGGGTGGGCCAAAGGGTAGCGGAAAGTGAACCCACCCACAGCCCCACTCCCAACCCCACCCCTTCATACCTGGACTGATCCAAAGTCTCCAAAGCGGTCCAGTGCCAAGACACAGAGCAAGAGCACAATAGCATCCTCCAAAGCCAGAGTCCTTGGCAGCCACTAGCTCACTATCTGACTCTGGACCCAACATACACTTCCCACTACCCCTAGGCCCACCCCCACCACTTCCCCCTCATACCTGGTCAGATCCAAAGTCTACAAAGTGGTCCAGAGCCAAGACACAAAGCCTATGCTTTCCGCTAGGGGTAGAGGGAAGCGTATGCTGGGTCGAGTGTCAGCCAGTGAGCTAGTGACAACCCCTAGGCCCACCCCTAGCCCCACCCCCTCTTACCTGCTCAGATCCAAAGTCTCCAAAGCGGTCCAGTGCCAAGACACAGAGCAAAAGCACAATAGCATCCTCCAACCAAAGCCTGTTAGAGTCCTTGGCAGCTGCTAGCTCGCTAGCTGAAACTGGACGCAACGTACGCTTCCCAATTCCCTAGGCCCACCCCCAGAACCACACCCTCGTACCTGGTCAGATCCGAAGTCTCCAAAGCGGTCCAGAGCCAAGACACAGAGCAAAAGCACAATAGCATCCTCCAACCAAAGCCTGTTAGAGTCCTTGGCAGCTGCTAGCTCGCTAGCTGTAACTGGGCCCAACGTACGCTTCCCAATTCCCCCAGGCACACACCAGCCTGAGGTCTCGTCCGCAAATGGGGCTGTAACGCCAGCACAAGCAGCATGCAGCCGAAGCACCTCCCTCAAAGCAACGGCCGCGCCGTGTCGGACCTCCCAGGCCGGGTCCAGCAAGTCCACCACCAGCTGGTCACATAAGCGTTGCAAGGGCCATCCACCAGCTAGCACCTCCTTCCAGGCCTCCTCGTCGCTCTCACCCGTGTCCTCCGGGGCGGGGGCAGGAGGGGTGGCTGCGGACAAGCCCCCTGTGCTGTTGACGCTGTCCACTGCCCCAAGGCCAGAAGAGGAGCGGCGTATGTTGCTTCCCTTGGGAGAAGTGAGAGAGCCCGCGGGCTGCGGGGTTAGGGTGGTTTGGTTTGGTTTGGTTTGGCTGGCTCCCTTGGGAGAGGTGAAAGAGTCCGAGGGCTGCAGGTTTAGGGTGATTTGGCTTGGTTTGTTTTGGCTTTGTTTGGTTACTTTGTCAGAAGTGGGAGAGTCTGCGGGCTGCGAGGTTAGGGTGATTTGGTTTGGTTTGGTTTGGTTTGGCTTGGTTTGGTTTGGCTTGGTTTGGTTTGGCATGGTTTGGCATGGTTTGGTTCCCCTGGGAGACGTAGGAGAGTCCGCGAGCTGCGGGGTTAGGGCGGTTTGGTTTGGTTTGGTTTGGTTTGGTTTAGCTTGGTTTGGGTGGTTCTCTATGTAGAGGTGAGAGAGCACGCGGGCTGCGGGGTTAGGGTGGTTTGGTCAGGTTAGGTTAGGTTAGGTTTGGTTTGGTTTGGTTTGGTTTGGTTTGGGTGATACCCAGGGGGAAGAAGTGAGAAGAAGCCGGCGGGCTCCGGGGTAGGGTGGTTTGGCTTGGCTTGGCTTGGTTTGGTTTGGTTTGGGTAGTTCTGTTGAGAGAGGTGAGAGAGCCTGCGGGCTGCGGGGTAGGGTAGCTTGGCTTGGCTTGGCTTGGCTTGGCTTGGCTGGTTTGGCTTGGTTTGGTTTGTTTGGTTTGGTTTGATTAGGTTTAGGTTAAAAAGTGTGGGTTGCTTCCTTGGGAGAGGAGAGAGCTCGCAGATGCGGGGTTTGGTTGAGTTGGGTTGGGTTGGTTGGGTTGGGTTGGGTTAAGTTGGGTGGGACAGGAAAATACCAAACAGCAAGACTGACCATCACTTTACCAAGCTGTCTTTTTCCTTAATCAGTTCTGTTCCAATCATTCTATGCTTTACACTTTAATTTGTTGCGCTCCCGTGCACTCAACCTGTCCAGACTCACTCCACCAACCAACCACCTACCACCAGTGCACACAAACACACAATCCTTCATGACATATCCACCAGCAGGACTCACCATCATTTTACTCAAGCTGTCTTTGCCAGAATCAGTCCTGTTCAGCTTCTTGGCTTTACGCTGTAACTTGTTGCGCTCCCGTGCACTCAACCTGTCCAGACTCACTCCACCCAACCACCACCACCACCAGTGCACACAAACACACAATCCTTCATGACATATCCATCAGCAGGACTCACCATTATTTTATTCAAGCTGTCTTTGCCAGAATCAGTTCCGTTCAGCTTCTTGGCTTTACGCTGTAACTTGTTTGCGCTCCCGTGCACTCAAAGCCGTCCAGACTCACTCCACCCCCCAACCACCACCACCACCACCACCACCACCAGTGACACACAAACACACAACCTGCGATTGACATATCCATCAGCAGGAGCTCACCATGATTTTACCCGGACTGTTCTTTGCCTGCAGAATCATGTCCTGTTTAGGGTCATTGGCTTTACGCTCCAATTTGTTCGCTGCGCTCCGTGCACTCAAGCCGTCCAGACTCACTCCTACCCAGTGCACACAAACACAACGTGCGATGGACATATCCATCAGCAGCAGGCTCACCATCATTTTTCTTACCCAAAGCTGTCTTGCCAGAATCAGTCCTGTTCAGGGTTTCTTCAATTTCCACGGCTTTAGCTTGCTCAAATTTGTCTGCAATTTGGGTTGCGCTCCCGTTGCACTCAAGCCGTCCAGACTTCACTCCACCCAAGCCACACCAGTGCCACAACACACAACCTGCATGTGCAGTGACTAACACACACCTGCTTATGATGACTGTTCATCTTGGTTTATCCATCAGCAGGACTCACCATCCTTCATTGAAAGTTTTACCAATTAATTACAGTGCGTACTGTAATCTTCAGCATGCCAGGAATTATTAAGCAGTCAGCTGTTCAGCTCTTCGCGTTTGTTGCGCTCATACGCCTTTGTTTGCGCTCCATTAACGTGCACTATTCAAACATGATTTTACTTCCCAGAATGGTCTCACTCCACCCGGCTGCTCTCGTGTGCAACCAGCCACCACCACCACACAACTATCCCAAGTGCACACAAAACACACAACCTGCGATGACATATCCATCAGCAGGACTCACCATTATTTTATTCAAGCTGTCTTTGCCAGAATCAGTCCTGTTCAGCTTCTTGGCTTTACGCTGTAACTTGTTGCGCTCCCGTGCACTCAAGCCGTCCAGACTCACTCCACCCAACCACCACCACCACCACCACCACCAGTGCGATGACATATCCATCAGCAGGACTCACCTGATGATTTTTACCCAGACTGTCTTTTGCCAGAATCAGTCCTGTTTGGGAGGGGGTCTTGGCTTCGTTTACGCTCCCAATTTGTTGCGCTCCCGTGCACTAAAAGCAAAGCCGTCCAGACTCACTCCACCCAAACCACCACCACCACCACGCACCCCCAACCTATCCGCGAGCGGCGACCACAAGTGCACTCAGCAATTAGGCCACGAACCTGCGATGAAACATGACCCGATCAGCAGGACGTCACCAATCATTTACCCAGACGTCTTGCAGAATCAGTCCGTTCCTGCTGTTCAGGGGGTCTTGGCTTTACGCTCGCATTTGTTTAATAGCGGCTCCCGTGCACTCAAGTCAGACTGCACACAAACACACAACCTGCGAGGAAGATGACATATTATATGCAGAGGGTACTCACCACATGATTTTACCCAGACGGGAGTGTCTTTGGTCCAGAATCAGTCCTGTCAGGGGTCTGTGGCTTTACGGATAGACGCCAATCCAATTTGTTGCGCTCCCGTGAGGTTAGCACTCAACCTGTCCCAGACTCACTCCACCCAACCACACCACCACCAGGTGCACACGGAAAAGCACACAATCCTTTTCATGACATATCGGATCAGCAGGAGGAATACTCGTACATTATTTTATTCAAGCTGTGTCTTTTTTAAGCCAGAATCAGTCCGTGTTCAGCTTCTTGGCTTTACGCTGAGTGTGAAGGTAGAGAGGCGGGTTAACTTGTTGGCGCTATCCTGAGGGACGAGTGCACTCAAGCCGTCGGTGGGCAGACTCACTCCACCCTAACCACCACCACCAGACCACCACCACCAGTACACACAAACACACAACACTGCGATGACATATCCTTGATCAGCAGGATCTCACCGATGATTTTACCCAGACTGTCTTTGCCAGAAATCAGTCCTGTGAAGTTAGGGTCTTGGCTTTACGCTCCAAATTTGTTTGCGCTCCCGGCTCAAGCCGTTGCCAGAGACTCGGACTCCACCCAAACCACCACACCACCACCAGTGCACACAAACACGTAGGAACACAAGCCTGCGAATGACATATCCATCAGCAGGCTCGGACCATCATGCATTTACCCAGACTGTCTTTGCCAGAATCAGTCTGTTCAGGTAATCTCTTGGCTTTAACGCTCCAATTTGTGTGCGCTCCCGTGCACTCAAGCCGTCCAGATTCTCACTCTCCGTGCGACCCAACACCCACCGCCACCACCAGGCCAGCGCGGAGCCAGTGCAACACAAACACACAACCTGCGTGAGGGGGCGATGAGACATATCCATCAGCAGGACTCACCATGATTTACCCAGACTGTTCTTTGCCAGAATCAGTCCTGTTCAGGGTCTTGGCTTTACGCTCCAATTAATGTTGCGCTCCCGTCGCACTCAAACTGTCCAGACTCACTCCACCCAACCACCACACCTTGACACCAGTGCACACAAACCACACAATCGAACTTGCAAACACACAATCCTTCATGAATATCCGATCAGCAGGAGGACTCACCATTATTTTATTCAAGCTGTCTTTATGCCAGAATCAGTCGGAGCTGTTCAGCTTCTTGGCTTTACAAGCTGTAACTTGTTGCGGCTTCCCGTGCATTCTCAAGCCGTCCAGACTCACTCCACCCAACCACCAAACTTGCCACCACCACCACCGGAACCACGGCGGAGTACACAGTAATTCAAAACACACAGACAACTGCGATGACATATCCATCAGCAGGACTCACTCGATGATTTTACGTCCCAGACTGTCTTTGGGGTCCAGAATCAGTCCTGTATAGGGTCTTGCTTTTACGCTCCTAATTTGGTGCGCTTTCCCGTGGGCACTCAAGCGTCGTCCAGACTGTCACTCCACATCCAACCACCAACGGAAACCAACCAGTGCACAGCGGAGAACAAACACACAACCTGCGATGACCATATCCATCAGCATTGCAGCAGGACGTCACCATCATTTTTTACCCAGACTGTCTTTGCCCGCGGAGAATCGGGAGTCCTGTTGCAGGGGTGGGGTGAGTCTTGGCTTTACGCTCAATTTGTTGCGCTCCTGGCACTGCAGCAAAGCCGTCCAGGACTCACTCCACCCAACCACCACACCACCAGTCGCACAAAAAGCACACAAACCTGCGGGCGGGGATGACATATCCATCAGCAGGACTCACCATGATTTTACGGAGGGACCAGACTGTCTTTGCGTGGTTGTCAGAGGATCAGTCCTGAGTGTTAGGGTCTTGGTTTAAATTGAGGAGAGAGCGCTCCAATTTGTTGCGCTTCCCGGTGCACTTACCAAGCGGTAGACGTCCAGACTCACTCTCAAGCCCAGACCTGACCACCACCACCAGTGCACACAAACACCACAAAGGAGGTAGCGAGAGGCTGCGCTGACATATTTCATCAGCAGGAGGTGAGGAACTCGAGGAGGTAGGACATCAATCAGTTGGTGGTGTGTGACCCAGACTTCGATGTCTTTGCCAGAATCAGTCCTGTTCAGGGTCTGGGGGACTTTGTACGCTCCAATTTATTGCGTACGGGGCTCCCGTGACTTCAAAGCCGTCCAGACTCACTCCACCCAACCACAGCCACCCGACCAGTTTGCACACAAACACACAACCTGCGATGAACATATCCAGTCAGAACGCAGGACTCACCATGATTTTTTACCCAGACTGGTCTTTGCTAGAATCAGTCCTGAGTTCAGGAGTCTTGGCTTTACGCTCCAATTTGTTGCGCTCCCGTGCACTCAAGCCGTCCAGTGGCTCACTCTATCTCGTCCACCCTAAGCACCACTACCACCAGTGTTGACACACAAACAACTCACAACCTGCGATGACATATCCATCAGCAGGACTCACCATGATTTTACCCAGACTGTCTTTGGCCAGAATTCAGTCCTGTGATGTCAGGGTCTTGGCTTTACGCTTCAATTGTTGAGTTGCATCCACGTGCACTCAACTCCGTCCAGGGACTGACGAGCAGCTCCGTGGTTGTTCGCTGCTTTGGACCGCCTGTGAGAGGAAAGCCAGGCAGGATATGTTGTTTTTGGAACGCAATTGATGAAATATGATGTTACAAATGGATGATAGAATGAGTTTTGACATGAGAATGTATAATTCAGTTGCAGTCAGCACAATGGCCTGCACTCCTGTGCACTCCACCCCTCAGACTCACAAGCAGCTCGGTGGAAAATTTTCTGCTTAGGAACGCCTGTGGAGAGAAGCCAAGCAAGACGATACAAGAACACAAATTAGGCCAAGCATAATTGGATTAAAATGTCTGAATGAAGCTCAGTGGCTTTGCTAGCTTTTTTCACCCCCGTGCACGAGGTGAAGCCGAGCAGGATGCGTAAAGAACACAACGAGAGCCCAAGTTACAATGGACGGCAATATTGATACAAAGCTAAGTGGCTTGCGGCTTCTTGCCCCACTTGCACGGGGGGGAGCATCAGGTATGAGTAAGGACACGAACAAGGCAAGCATGGATGCGGAACTGAGATCACACAAATAATGGCAGATGGTATGGAGTTAAGCTGCCTTAGTAGAACGAAAACGCAAGCAGCTCAGTGGCTTGCTGCTTTTTTGCCACCACTTTGCGCGCGAGGGGAGCCAGGCAGGCATGGTAAGTGACAGCGAACAACGCCAAACAATGGATGAGTATAAGAACTGGAATAAGGCCAAGCTCAATGTGGATGGCAAATGATATAAAAACTCAGTGGCTTACTGCTTTGCTGCCACACTTGCACGAGGTGAGCCGAGCAGGATGCAGTACAGAACACGAAGAAGCGCCAAGCAATTGAATGAGTAAAGAACTCAATAATAGCCAAGCAAATCAATGGGATGGCAAATGATATAAAAGGCTCAGGTGGCTTACTGCTTTGCACACTTGCACGAGGTGAGCGAGCAGGTAATGAGTACAGAACACGAAGAGGCCAAGCAGATGAATGAGTAAAGAACTCAAATAAGAGGCCACAGCAAGTGGATGGCAAAATGATAGTAACCGAAGCTTCAGTTGGCTTACTGCTTCTGCACCACTTGCACGAGGTGAGCCGAGTCAGGATGAGTACAGAACACAGAAGAGGCCAAGCATCGTATGACGATGAGTAAAGAACTCAAATAAGGCCAAGCAATAGATGGCAACCATGATATAAAAGCTCAGTGGCTTGCTGCTTTGCAGCCACTTGCACGGGGGGCAGAGCCGAGGCAGGATGAGTAAGTGACTGTGACGAACAAGGCCAAGCCATGGATGACGGAACAGGAGTCACAACAAAATGGCAGATGGTAATACGTTAAGCTGCCTTAAGTAGAACCGAAACAATAAAAACACAAAGCAGTACAGCTGCTTGGCTGCTTTTGCACCACTTGCGCGAGGGGAGCCAGGCAGGATGAGTAAGTGACACGAAACAAGGCCAAGCAATGGATGACGGAACAGGGTGCACAACACAATGGAGATGGTATATATTAAGCTGCCTTAAGTAGAACAAAACGCAAGCAGCTCAGTGGTCTTGCTCGCTTTGCACCATTTGCACGGGGGGGAGCCGATCAGGATTGAGTAAGTGATGCGAACGAACAAGGCAGCAGGCAGTGGATGACGGAACTGAGTCACACAAAATGGCAGATGGTATATTAGGCTGCCTTAAGTAGAACAGAAACACAAGCAGCTCAGTGGCTTGCTTGCTTTGCAGCCACTTGCACGGGGGGGATGCCAGGCAGGATGTAGGAAGAAAAAACAAAAAATGAGGATTGAGCAATGG
Organism: Microglena sp. YARC; assembly: GCA_022414725.1. NCBI lineage: Eukaryota > Viridiplantae > Chlorophyta > Chlorophyceae > Chlamydomonadales > Chlamydomonadaceae > Microglena > Microglena sp. YARC. Next base: position 33,377 of record JAJSRW010000374.1, read on the forward strand.
ATGAGTTATCAGAACACGAAGAGGCCAAGCAATGGATGACGGAACAGGAGTCACACAATAATGGCAACTGATATTATTACCAGCAATTCAGGGGATGACTGGACAAAACGTTTCCGCGAGGAACTCGTACTTTTACTTCGTCAGAATTTTGGCCTGGAAAATCAAGAGATTCCGTCGACAATTCTGTTGCCTGGATTTCTCTTCTTGACAATTTTCAAGTACGAAACGTCTACTTAGTCACTGTTCTCATCCTCTGAATGCTAAAGGCTGCTGTGTGGTTAGCTCCAGTGGCAAAGCTAAAGGGCTGCCCGCTAACCTTAACACCTCGTAATAAGCATAGCATATTTATGCATGAGTATTTTGTTTATTGTAGGATGCTTAAGTTGGTTGTGGCCCGTCTGCTAAGGAACCGGGCTGGCTCCCCTCAAACCTACACTCGTAATCCTAAGGCGTGATTATTATGCATTAATTTGTTTATTGTAGGCGATGCAAGGGTTGGTTGTTGGCCCCCGGGCAAGAGACCCGGGGCTGGCGCGCGCGTGCGAACGCGTGTGACACCTCGTAATACAGGCCGGTGATTATTGAACTGTGATTTACTCTGGTAAGATTGGGGTATACTACCAGATGCTTGGACCCGTTGGGGCCAAGATTGTTTGTCTTCAAGCCTCCCTTTCCCTCTACGGCGATCCTCATCCTTAAAACAAGGTTCTTCGCTGTATTTGAGTCAGGTGGGTCCAGGGGCCTGAGTGAGAGCGGAGTGCCGCTCAACCCAGGTGCGCGGCAGAATCGACGAAGGGTGGTGTGGTGCGTCACGCCGGCGTGAGAGTGCTTTGGCTTGGTGAGGTTGGATGTGGAGTGGGCGGTGGTTCAAGGGTGTGTGTCCGTCGACCGGGTGGAGGCTGGGTGGGGTGCTGCGGTGGATGTCGGGTAGTACTCGCGAGATGCTCCAGGGTCCTCCATGATCTCATCATTGGTTGGATGCAGTGCGTCGGAGGGTATTGATAGGTGGGTCGCAGGCGCTGAAAGTGGCGAGAAGAGGCGCCAGGAGTGGAGCGGGCGGGTGGTGGGTGTGGGTCGAGGGTGGGGGAGGGTGCGATGTGAGGTGGGTGGGGTCGGGTGGTGGGTGTTCGAGGGCGTGGGTTCGGTGTGGGTGGGGTGGGTGTTCTCAAGCACCAGTGTCTCCAGATCCTATTCCCTTGAACTGTCTTCCCGGGTATTTGATCAGGTTGGTCGCAGCCCTGGTGGAAGAAGGAGGCGGGGGTGGGTGGTGGTGTTGGGTATGTGCTGTGGCTTGGTAGTGGGTGGAGGGATGTGTTGTATGTGTGGTGGGGGGGTGGGTGGGGGAGTATTTGATCGAGGGTGGGTCAGAAGCGCGTGGAAAGGTGGGAGAAGAGGCAGGGTGGTGGGGGTGTATGTGGGTAGGGTAAGGTGGGGTGGGGTGGTGGGGGCTGGGTGGGCTTGGGGCTTGGTTGAGTGGGTTGGTTGGGTTGGGTTGGGTTGGCGCTGGGCTTGTGTGTTGGTTGGTTGTTGGTGGGGTGGGAGGCAGCAAGCTCCAGTTCTTACCAGATCTCGATCTTAAACAGGGTCTGCAGTAGTTGA
>JAJSRW010001921.1:0-24228 GCA_022414725.1 Microglena sp. YARC
CTGTGTCGTTGGTTCGATTGGATGTGTTGTTGTTGATGCTTGGTGTTGTTGGCATTAGTTGTGTTGGTTGGCATTGTTGGTGTTGTTGGTTTGTTTGGTGATGTGTTGCGTGATGACAACCTGTGATGGTGCTTGTTTTGTTGTGTGTGTCTGAGTTTTTGTGTTGTGGTGGCATTGTTTTGTGTTGGCCCGTTGTTGATGTTGTGGGTGTGTTGTGTGTGTTGGTGTTGCGTAAAGTTGTTGGTGGTGGTGTGTGTTGGTGTTGTTCGGTGTCCCGTGTTGTTCGGTGCTTGTTGCGTGGTTGTTTAGTGCTGTGTTGTCTGTGTTGCGTGATTGTTCGTTGGTGTTAGTTGTGTGTGGTGTCTGTTGGGTTATCGGTGTGTTTGTGTTGTTGGTGTCTCGTTGCTAGTTTTTGTGTTGGGCTGTGTTGGTGTATGTTAGTGTGTGTCTCGGTGTGTTGGTGCTTGTTGGCGTTGTTGTTGGTGTTGTGTGGTGTTGTTGGTCATGTTGTTGTTTGTTAGGTCGTTTGTGGCTGGCTGTCGTTGGTGTCGTTGTGTGTTTGTGATTGATTACGGTTGTAGTGTTGTTGGTGATTGCTGCGCGTGTTTTCCAGGCATGTTGTTCCCCGGTTGTTGACCTGTATGATGTGTTGTTTTGTTGTTTGTGATCTAGTTAGTGTTGTTTAAGTTATTGCTGTGTGTTGGTGTTAGTTGGTTGTTGTTGTGTGTGTTGGCCCGTTGTGGTGTTGTTGTGTGTGTTGGTGTTGTTGTGTTGGTGATTGTTGGTTTGTTGATGTGTGATTTGTTGTTGGTGGTTGTTGTTGGTTTGTTGTTGGTGTAGTTCGTTAGTGTATGTTGTGGTGCTTTGTCTGTTGGTGCCTGTTGGTGTTGTGTGCGTGTTGTTTGCTGTGTGGATGGTGATTACGTTGTTGGTAGTGTTCCTGTTGTTGTGGTTTGGTGTTGTTCTGGTGTTGTTGGTGCTGTTGCGTTTGGATTTTGTGGTGTTTGTTGGTTGTTGTATGTTGGTGTTGTTGGCTGTTTGTTGTTGTGTGTTGTTGGTGTAGATGGTGTTTTGGTGTTGTTGTGTTATTAGGTGTTGTCTCGGTTGTGTTGTGTTGTTAGTGTTGACAGTGTTTTTGGTCGCTTCGTGTTGGTTTATTGGTGTGTGTTGGTGTTGTTTGGTTGGTTGTTGCGTGTTGTTGGTGTTGTTGAAGTTTGTTGTGTTCCCTTGGTGTGTTCGGTGTGTGTTGGTGTTGTTGTTTGTTGTGTGCTTGTTGATGGTGGCTTTTGTTGCAATTGGTGTTGTTGGTTTGTGGTGTGTGTTGGTGTGTTGCATGTGTTGTTTTGTTGTTGGTGTTGTTGGAGTTTGGTGTTGTTTGGCTGTTGTTGCGTGTTGTCCCATTGTTGTTGGTGTTTGGCCGTTGTTGGATTGTTGTGGCTGTGTTTGATTAGTGTGGGGTTTTGGTGTTGTTGTGTGTTGTGTGTGTTCGTGTTTTGCAATGCTTGTTCGGTGTTGTTTGTTGTTGGATGTTGGATGGCTGTTGTTGGTGTGTGTTGTGTTGTGTGTTCGGTGTTGTTGGTGTTGATGTGTTGTTGGTGTGTTGGTGTCGTTGCGTGTTGTTGGAGTTGTTGGTGTGTTGGTTTGTTGCGTGTTAGTTGGTGTGTTTGGTGTTGTTGGTTGTTGTAACTGTTGTTGCGTGTTGTTGGTGTTACTTGGTGTTGTTGAGTCGTCGATGGTGTTGTTTTTGTTGTTGGTTGTTGTTGGCAGTTGTTGGTGTTGTTGGTGTGTTATGTCACTGTGTTTGTCGTGTATGGTGTTGTTGAATTATTCGGTGTGGTGTTGGTTGTTTTTGGTGTTGTTTGGCGTTGTTTTGGGATTGTTTGTATGTTGTTGGTGTGTGATTACGGTGTTGTTGGTGTTGTTGGTGTTTGTTGATGTGTGATGGTGTTGTTGGTGTTGTTGGTGTTGGTCGGTGTTGATATGTTGTTTGTGTGTGGTGTTGGAATCTGTGGTGTCTTGTTGGTGGGGTTGGTGTGTTGTGTGTGTTGATGGTGTTGTGTTGGTGGGGTGGTGTTGGTGTTGTGGCTTGTTGGGGTTTGTGTTGTGTGGTGTTGTTGTTAGGTGTTGGGTGTTGTCGTGGTATTGTTGGGTGTGACTGGTTGTTGTTGGTGTTTGTTGTTGGTTGTTGTTGGAGTTGTTGGGTGTGTTTGGTGTTGTTGGTGTGTTGAAGTTGTTGGTGTGTGTTGGGTGTGTTGGGTGTGTGGGTTGTTGGTGTTGTTGTTGATGGTGGTGTTGTTGGCATTGTTTTGCTTGTTGTTGGCATTGTTGGTGTGTAGTTGGTTCTGCGCTGTGGTGTGTGATGGCTGTAGTTTTTGTTGTTTTTGTTGTTTTGGAAGTTTTTGGGTGTGTTGGTTGTTGTTGGTGTTTGGCATTCGTTGTTTGGAAGGTGTTGGCGTTGTTGGTGTTGTTCTGTTGGTTGGTGTGTGTTGGTGTTGTTTGGTGTGTGTTGGTTGTCTGTTGGTGTGATGGTGTTGTTGTTGGTGTTGTTGGTGTTGTTGGTGTTGTTAGTGTGTGTTGGTGTTGTTGGTGTGTGTTTGGTTGTTGGTTGATTTGGATTGTTGGTTGTTTGTTGGTGTTTTGGTGTTGTTGGTGTTGTTGGTATGTTGGAGTTGTTGGTGTTGTTGGTGTGTTGGTGTTGTTGGGTTGTATGGTGTTGTTGTGTTGTTGGTTTGTTGTTGTATTATTGGTGTTGTTGATGTGTGATGGTGTTGTTTTGTTGTTGGTGTTGTTGGAGTTGTTCGGTGTTGTTGGTGTGTGTTTGTGTTGTTTGGTGTTGTTGAAGTTATTGGTGTGTTGGTGTGTGTTTGTGTGTTGGCGTTGTGGTGTTGTTGGTGTTGTTGGTGTGTGTTTTGGTGTTGTTGGTGTTGTGGTGTTGTTGGAGTTGTGATGGTTGTTGTTGGTGTTGTTGGTGTTTGTTGTTGTTGGTGGTAGGTCGGTGGTGGTGGATGTTTGGTGGTGTGGTGGTGGTGGTTGTTTTGTGTGATGGTGTTGTTGTTGGTGTTGTTGGTGTTGTTGGTTTTTGGTGGTGTTTTGGTGTTGTTGGTGCTGTTTGGTTTTAGGTTGGTTTTGTTGGTGTTGTTGGTGTTGTTGTGGTGTGTTGGTGTTGTGTGGGTGTTGTTCGGTGGTTGTGATTGGTGTTGTTGGTGTTGTTCGGTGTTGTTGGTTTGTTGGGTGGTGACGGTGGTTGTTGGTGTTGTTGGTTGGTGTTGTTGGAGTTGTTGGTGTGTGTTGGTGATTGTGGTGTTGTGAAGTCTGTTGAGTGTGTGTTGGTGTTCGTTGGTGTGTGTTGGTTGTTGTTTGGCTGTTTGTTGTTGATGGTGGTGTTGTTGGCATTGTTGGTGTTGTTGGCATTTGTTTTGGTGTTGTGGTTTGTGTTGGTGTGTAGTTGGTGTTGATTGTGTGTTGTTTTTGTTGTTGGTGTTGTGTGGAGTTTATTGGTGTTGTTGGTCGTTTGTTGGTGTTGGCATTTGTTGTTGGTAGTTGGCGTTGTTGGTGTTTGGTGGTGTGTCGTTGGTGGTGTGTTGGCTGTGTTGTTGGTTGTGTCGTTGGTGTTGTTGGTTGTTGTGGTGCACTGTGTCCTGTTGGTGTTGGGTGCATGTTGTTGGTGTTGTTGGTCTCTGTTGTTGGTGTTGTTAGTGTGTGTTGGTGTTGTTGGGTGTGTTTGGTGTTGTTGGTCGTGTGTGGTGACACGATGCTTACATGTGTTGGTGTGTTGGTGTTGTTGGTTGTGTTGGTGTGTTGGTGTTTTGGTGTTGTTGGTGTTTGCATTGTTGTGGTGTTGGCGTTGTTGTCGTAAGTACTGTTGGTGTGTTGTTGGTGTGTGTTGGTGTTGTTGGTGTTGTTGATGTTGTGGTTGTGTGTGTTTGTTGGTGTTGTTGGTGTGTTGGTGTGTGTTAGGTGGTTGTTGGTGTTGTTTAGTGGTGTTGGTGTTGTTGGTACGCATGTTGTTAGTGTGTGGTGTTGTTGGGTGTTGGTGTTGGTTGGTTGTTGTTGGGTGTTGTTGGGTTGTTGGTGTGTTGGTGTTGTTGGAGTTGTTTGGTGTTGTGGGTTTTTGGTGTTGTTGGTGTTGTTGGTTCCTGTTGGTGTTGTTGGTGTTGTTGATGTGTGATGGTGTTGTTTTTGTTGTTGGTGTTGTTGGAGTTGTTGGTGTTTGTTGTGGTGTGTGTTTGTGTTGTTGGTGTTGTTGAAGTTATGGTGTGTTGTTGGTGTTGTTGGTGTTTGTTGTTTTTTGTTGTTGAGTTTTTTGGTGTTAGTTGGTGTTGTTGGTGTTGCATTTGTTGTTGGTGTTTGGCGTTGTTGGTGTTGTTGTGTGTGTTGGTGTGTGTTGTGTTGTTGGTGTTGTTGATAAGACAGCTGTGTGTTTGGTGTTGTTGGTGTTGTTGGTGTTGTTGTTGATGGTTGGTGTGGTGTTGGCATTGTTTGGTGTTGTTGGCATTGTTGGTGTTTGTTGGTTTGTGGTTGGTGTGTGTTGGTGTTGTGATGCGTGTTTTTTGTTGTGTGTTGTTGAGTTTTTGGTGTTGTTGGTGTTTGGCATTGTTGTTGGCTGTTGGCGTGTTGGTGGGTGTTCGGTGTGTGTTTTGTGTGTTGGTGTTGTGGTGTTGTTGATGTTCGTTGGTGTGTGTTTGATGTTTGTTGGTATTGTTGGTGTTGTGATACTTACCGTTGTTTGGTGTTGTAGTGATGTGTTTGGTGTTAGTTGGGTGGTGTTGGTGTTTGGTGTTGAGGTGTTTGTTGGTGTGTTGTGTTGTTGGTAGTTGTGGAATTGTTTGGTGTTGTGGAGTTCTGTGTTGTTGGTGTTGTTGGTGTTGTTGGTTGGTGTTTTGATTGTGTTCTGCATGGTGTTGTTGTTGGTGTACTGTACAGTAACGCTATCAAATTGATGGTATCTATCATACTAGATATATAGTATACTACTCACGTGTTGTGGATATGTTGTTGGTGTTGTTGGTGTTGTTGGTGTTGTTGGTGTTGTTGTGGACTGGTGACGGTGTGTGGTGTTGTTGTTGGTGTGTTGGAGTTGTTGGCTGTGTGTGTTGGTGTTGTTAGGGTGGTTGTGTTTGGTGTTGTTGGTGTTTTGTTGGTAGTGTGTTGGTGTTGTTGGTTGTTGTTTGATAGCGTGTGGGTACACATGTCTGGGCATTGTTGGTGTTGTTGGCATTGTTGGTGTTGTTGGTTTGTGTTGGTTTGTGTTGGTGTGTGTTGGTGTGTGATGGTGTGTTTTGTTGTTGGTGTTGTTGGGAGGTTTTTGGTGTTGTTGGTGTTGTTGGTGGTTGGCTTGTTGTGGTGTTGGCGTCTCATACAATGTTTGATGTTTGTTGTTGTTGTAGGCTTTGTTGGTGTGTGTTGTGTTGTTGGTGTTTGTTGGCTGTTGTTTGGTGTGGTTGGTGTTGTGCGGTGTTGTTGGGTGGTTGTTGGTGTTGTTAGTGTGTGTTGGTGTTGTTGGTGTGTGTTGGTGTTGGTGTTGTTGGTGTTGTTGGTGTTGTTGGTGTTGTTGGTGTTGTTAGGTGTTGTTGTGTTGTTGGAAGATTGTTGGTGTTGTTTGGTTGTTGTTTTGGTGTTGTGTTGGTGTTATTGGTGTTTGTTGATGTGTGTTTTGTGTTGTTTGTTGTTGAGTTGTTGTTGCGTTGTTGTTGGTGTTGTTTGGTGTTCCGTTATGTCACTCAATGTGTGTTTGTGTTGTTGGTGTTGTTGAAGTTATTGGTGTGTGTTGGTGTTGTTGGTGTTGTTGTTGGTGTTGTTGGCGTTGTTTGGTTTGTTGCTCCGGGTTGTTGGTGTGTGTTGGTGTTGTTGGTGAACCATGTTGTTGGTGTTGTTGATGGCGTGTGATGATTTGTTGGTGTTGTTGTTGTTGTTGTTGTTGTTGTTGTTGGTTGTTGGAAATGTGTGTTGTTTGTGTGTGATGGTGTGTTGTGTTGTTGGTGTTGTTTGGTAGTTGTTGTAGTTGTTTGGTGTTTGTTGGTTGCTGTTTTGGTTTTGTTGGTTTCTTTATGTTGTGTTGTTGGAGTTTGTTGTTGGGTGTTGTGGTGTGCTGATTTGGTGGTTGGTTGTTGTTGGTGTTGTTGGTGTTGTTTGGTGTGTTGACGGTGTTGTTGGTGTTGTGTTGGTGTTGTTGGAGTTGTTGTGTGTGTTGGTGTTGTTAGGTGTTGTTGGTGTGTGTGAAGTTGTTGTGTATATGAATGCTGTCACGAATTGTGTTGGTGTTGTTGGTGCACCAGCTTGTGTTTTGGTGTTGTTGGCTGTTGTTGTTGATGTGGTGTTGTTGGCATTGTTGGCTTGTTGTTGGCATTGTTTGGTGTTGTTGGTTTGTGTTGGTGTGTGTTGGTTGTGTGAGGTGTGTTTTTAGTTGTTTTTGTTGTTGGATTTTGGTGTTGTTGGTGTTGTTGGTGGTTGGGCATTGATGTGGTGTTGGCGTTGTTGGTGTGTTGTTCGTTGTGTGTTGGTGTGTGTTGTGGTTGGTGTTGTTGGTTGTTGTGTTTTGGGTGTTTTGGTGTTTTTGTGGTTGTGGGTGTTGTTGGGTTATTGGTTTGTGTTTTTTTGGTTTGTTGTGTGGGTTTGTTTGTGTTGTTGTTTTGGTGTTGTGGTGTGTGTTCGTGTTGGTTTGGCGTGTGTTGACAGTGTTGTTGGTTGTTGGTGTTGTTGGTGTTGTTGGTGTTGTTAGTCGTGGTAGTTTTGCGTGTGTCTTATGTATCGTGTTGTTGTGTTGTTGTCTCTCAGTTTATTGCTGTGTTTTTGTGTAAGTTGTTGGTGTGTGGATGTGGATGTGTGAGTTTTCACGATGTTGTTGGTGTTGTGTGTTGTGTTGTTGTGTGTTGTTGATATCTTGTTGCGATCGTGTTGTTTTTTTGTTTGTTGGTGTTGTTGGATTTGTGTGTGTTGTGTGCTGATGGTGTTGTGTTGTTGTTGTTGGTGTTGTGTTGTTGGGTGTTGTTGGTGTTGGCATTGTGTTTGGTGTTGTTGTTGGTAGTTTGGTGTGTGTTGGTGTTGTTGGTGTTGTTGGTGTTGTTGGTGTGTGTTGGTGTGTGGTTGGTGTTGTTGTTGGGTGTTGTTGGTGTTGTGAAGTGTGTGTGTTGTTGTGTTGTTGGTGTTGGTGTTGTTGGTGTTGTTGGTGTTGTGGGTTTGTTGCGTGTTGTTGGTGTTTGTTGGTTGTTGTTGGTGGTTGTTTGTTGTTGTTGGTGGTTGGTGTTGTGTTTGTTGGCGTGCTGTTGGTGTTGTTCGGTGTGTGTTAGTTGTTTGTTGTTTGTGTTGTTGGTGTTAGTTGTTTGTTGTTGGGTGTTGTTGTTGTGTTGTTGGTGTTGTTGGTGTGTGTTTTTGGTGTTGTTGGTTGTTTTGGTTGTTTGGTTGTTGTTGGCTGGTGTTGGTTGTTGTTGGTCGTGTGTTGGTGTTGTTGGTCTGTTGTTGGTGGTGTACTTGCATTGTTTGTGTTGTTGGTGTTGTTGTGTTGGTTGTTTGGTAGTTGTTAGTGGTGTGTTGTGTTGTGTGTTGGTGTTGTTATGTTGTTGGTTGTTGGTGTTGTTGGTGTTGTTAGGGTGTGTGTGGTGTTGTTGGTGTTGGTTGTGTTGGTGTTGTGGTGTTGTTTGTGTGTTTTGGTGTTGTTAGTGTTGTGGTGTTGTTGGTGTGTTGTTGGTGTTGTTGGTGTGTTGGTTGTTGGTGTGTTGGTGTTGTTGGTGTTTGGTTTGTTGGTGTTGTTGGTGTGTTGGTGTTGTTGGTGTTGTGTTGTGTCGGTGTTGTTGGTTGTCGTGTTGTTGGTGTTGGTGTTGTTGGTGTTGTTGGTGTGTGTTGGGTGTTGTGTGTGTGTGTGTTTGTTGGTGTTGTTGTGTTGTTTGTGGTTGTTGGTGTTGTTTCGGCTGTTGTTGGTGTTGTTGGTGTTGTTGTGATGTGTTGGTTGTTGGTTGTTGGTGTTGGGTTGGTGTTGTTGGCACCCACATTGGTGTGTGTTGTGTTGTGTTGGTGTTGTTGGTGTTGTTGGTGTGTGTTGGTGTGTGTTGGTGTTGTTGGTGTTGTTGGTGTTGTTGTCGTTGTGTGGTGTTGTTGGTTCGTGTTTGTTGTTTGGTGTGTTTTTGGTGTTGTTTGGTTGCTGTTGTTGGATTGTTGTGTTGGTGTTGGTGTTGTTGGTGTGTGTGTTGTGTGGTGGATAGTGTTGTCTGGTGTTGGTGTTGTTGTGTGTTGTTGGTGTGTGTGTTGTTTTTGTGTTGTTGAAGTGTTGGTGTTGTCATTGTTGGTGTGTTGGTGTTGTTGGTGTTGTTGGTTGTGTGGTGGTTGTTGTCTTGGTGTTGTTGGTGTTGTTGCGTGTCCGGTGTTTCGTTTGTTGTGTTGTTTGGTTTGTTGGTGTTGTGGTGTTGTTTGTGTTGTTGGTGTGTGTTGGTGTTGTTGGTGTTGTTGGTGTTGTTGGAGGTGTGTTGCTGTTGTTGTGTTGTTGTGTTGTTGGTGTTGGTGTGTTGTGTTGTTGGTGTGTGCGTTGTTGTTGGTGTGGTGTTGTTGGTGTGTTGTTTGTTGTTGTGTGTGTTGTTGGTGTGTGGTGTTGTTTGGGCTGTGTGGGGTTGTTGTTGGTGTTGGTGGTGTTGTTGGTGTGTTGGTTGGTGTTTGTGTTGGTGGTTTTGTTGGTGTGTGTTAGTAGTGTGTTGTGTGTGTTGTTTGGTGTGTGTTGGTGTGTTGGTGTTGGCATTGTGGTGTTGGTGTGTTGGTGTTGTGGTGTATTGTTGGTGTGTGTTGTTGTGTTGTTGTGTGTTGGTTTGGGTGTGTGTTGTGTGTGGTGTTGTTGGTGTTGTTGGTGTTGTGTTGTTTGGTGTGTGTTGTTAGTGTGTGTTGTGTGTTGTGCGTGTGTTGTGTTTGTGTTGTTGGTGTTGTTGGTGTTGTTGGTGTTGTTGGTGTTGTTGTTAGTGTTGTTGGTGTTGTGTGGTTGTTGTGTTGTTGGTGTTGTTGGTGTTGTTGGTGTTGTTTTGTTGTTGGTGTTGTTGGTGTTGTTGTTGTGTTTTGGTGTGTTGTTGGTGTTGTTGTGTGTTGTTTGGGTGTTGTTGGTGTGTTTGGTGTTGTTGGTGTTGTTGGTGTGTGTTGGTGTTGTTGTGTGTTTGAGTGTGTTGGTGTTGTTGGTGTTGTTGGTGTTGGTGTGTGTTGTTGGTTGTTGGTGTTGTTGGTGTTGTTGGTGTTGTTTGGTGTTGTGTGTTGGTTGGTGTTGTTGGTGTTGTTGGTGTGTGTTGGTGTTGTTGGTGTTGTTGGTGTTGTGTTTTGTGGGTTGTTGTTGGTGTTGTTGGTGTTGTGTGTTGGTGTGTGTTGTTGTTGGTGTTGTTGGTGGGTGTTTGTTGGTGTTGGGTGTGTTGGTGTTGTTGGTGTTGTTGTTGTGTTGTTGGTGTTGTTGTGTTGGTGTTGTGTTGTTGTGTGTTGGTGTTGGTTGGTGTTGTTGGTGTTGTTGTGTTGGTGTGTGTGTAGTGTGTTGGTGTTGTTGTTGGTGTTGTGTGTGTGTTGTGTTGTTGGGTGTTGTTGTGTGTTGGTGTCGTTGGTGTGTTGGTGTTGTTGGTGTGTTGGTGTATGGTGTTGTTGTGTTGTGTTGGTGCTTGTTGTGGTGTGTTGGTGTTGTTGCTTGGTGGTTGTGTGCCTCCAAGAATCCAGAAGAACTAGAGGAAATACCCTTTTGCGCCTCCTCCTACAGGCAAGAGGAGTAGTGAGTTGCTGGAGTGTGCTGGAGTGTGAGTTGTGGGAGCTGCTCCTTGGGAGAGTGCAGGTAGGAGCCCATGTCCTTCACAGCCCTGGGTGGATGGGCGAGTGTGTGTGCGGGGGGAGGGAGTGTGTGCATGGGTGGGTGGGTGGATTTGGTGGTGATTTGGTTGGTGTTGTTGGTGGTGTTGGTTGGTGTTGGTGGTGTTGGTGGTGTTGGTGCATGCTGGAGTGTGAGTTGTGGAAGCTGATCCTTGGAGTGTGCAGGTAGGAGTCCTTCGCAGCCCTGGATGGTGGTGGTGGTGGTGGTGGTGGTGGTCCTGCAAGAATCCAGTGTCTGTTTCTGTGTGTCTGTTTGCCTGTCTGTCTGTCTGTGTCTGTCTTTGTGTCTGTTTCTGTCCGTCTGCCTGTGTCTGTGTCTGTGTGCTTGCGTCTGTCTATGTGTCTGTTTCTTATGTCTGTCTACGTCTGCGTGTCCTTGTGCCTGTGTCTGTCTTTGTGTCTGTTTCTGTATGTATGCCTGTGTCTGCGTGCCTGTGATCCACCTTACTCAAGTACCCTGTTTGCTCCTTTCTGAACTCTAAACTAAGTTTGAACAGAGCTTGGGCAAGCTGCTTCTGCACGCTTTGTTGAACCTCAAAGTCCTCATCACCTGCCCCATTGCTTGACATTATGTTCCGAATATCCCCGTCTGTTTCTATGTGTCTGTCTGTCTATATCTGCGTGCTTGTGACCCACCTTACTCAAGTACCCTGTTTGCTCCTTTCTGAACTCTATACTAAGTCTGTATGTCTGTGCCTGTCTGTGTGTCTGTTTCTGTGTCTGTGTGTTTGTCTGTCTGTCTGTGTCTGTCTGTCTTTCTGTCTGTCTGTCTGTCTGTCTGTCTGTCTGTCTGTCTGTCTGTCTGTCTGTGTCTGCATGGTTGTGTATCTGTGTCTGTCTGTGTGTCTGTCTGTCTGTGTGTCTGTCTGTGTGTCTGAGTGTCTGTGTGTCTGTTTCTGTGTGTCTATCTGTGCCTGCATGCCTGTGTGTCTGTCTGTGTTTGTTTGTCTGTGCCTGTGTCTGTGTGTCTGTCTGTCTGTCTGTGCATGTGTCTGTGCCTGTGTGTCTGTTTCTGTCTGTCTGCTTATATCTGCGTGCCTGTGACTGTCTGTTTCTGTGTGTGTCTGTGTGTTTGCGTCTGTCTATGTGTCTGTTTCTGTGTGCCTGTTTACGTCTGCGTGTCCTTGTACCTGTGTCTGTCTGTGTGTCTGTTTCTGTCTGTCTGCCTGTGTCTGTGTGTCTGCCTGTCTGTGTCTGCGTGCCAGTGACCCACCTTACTCAAGTACCCTGTTTGCTCCTTTCTGAACTCTATACTAAGCTTGAACAGAGCTTGGGCCAGTTGTTTCTGCACGCTTTGTTGCACCTCAATATCCTCATCTCCAGCCCCATTGCTTGACACCATCTGTCGAATATCGCTGTCCAGCTTTCGGAAGGTGACCTGAATATCCTTTGTTAGAATCTCTACATGTGCCTCTGAGTTGTCGTCTGTGTTGAATGTCACCATCAATGCCTTGGTATGAGCTCTGCAGACAAAGGATGGGACACATTCAGTGGGTGGGTGGGTGGGTGTAGGTGTGTGGGTGTAGGTGTGTGGGGTGTGTGTAGGTTGTGCTTCAGAGTTGTCGTCTGTGTTGAATGTCACCATCAATGCCTTTGTATGAGCTCTGCAGACAAAGGATGGGACACATTCAGTGGGTGGGTGGGTGTAGGTTGGTGGGTGGGTGGGTGTGTGGGTGTAGGTGTGTGGGTGTAGGTGTGTGGGGTGTGTGTAGGTTGTGCTTCAGAGTTGTCGTCTGTGTTGAATGTCACCATCAATGCCTTGGTATGAGCTCTGCAGACAAAGGATGGGACACATTCAATGTGCGGGTGGGTGTAGGTTGGTGTGTGGGTGTGTGGGTGTAGGTGTTTGGGTGTAGGTGTGTGGGGTGTGTGTAGGTTGTGCTTCAGAGTTGTCGTCTGTGTTGAATGTCACCATCAGCACCATGGTATGAGCTCAGTAGGCAAAGGATGGGACACATTCAGTGGGTGGGTGGGTGTAGCCCCCAGGGTTACCCCATTGTCCTGTGGTTTGACCGTCCAACAAAAAGATTGAAGCCTTCCGCGTCAGCCAACTGCCTCATAAATAATTGGCTTCGGTCACCTTCATTTCCATTGCCACCTTTCGTTCCGTTGCCGACACACTCCGCCAATTGTCCGCGTCACTTGCGACGCCGCATATACCTTTTCCCCATTGGTAACACCTGGTTTCGGTCACAACTGGTCACAACTGGTCACACCTGGTTTCGGTCACAACTGGTCACAACTGGTTACGGAGCTTGGTCTACCAGGCGGAGGTCAGGACAGAATGTACACCTCACTGGTGACAAGGGTTTGATCCCGGAGGGGGGATGCTAGTACCCATAAAGCCAGTACCCACAAGCCAGATCTCCTATACCCTAAACCCTATAACCTAAACCCAAGGAGATCTGGCTTGTGGGTACTGGCTATGTGGGTACTAGTTTCCCCCCACTGATTATCCCGGACGGACTCAGAATGGGGAAACCTCCTTCAAGAAAGGGGTCCGGTCGGACCGATTCAAGAAAGTCATCCTATTGGATGACTTGTTTTTACAATGGCACAGTATCTGCTAATAGACGTGCACACTGTGACAGTGGGCGTCGGCCACTGGTAATGATAACGCCTGGTGGGGCGTGGTGTTAAGGGAGCCCGTTGCACGCGGATGGGGAGCGGTCTCCTACCTCAAGTGGACAAGCTACCATCGCGGTTGACAACGACCTGCAACGCCAAGAGCGACCGGAAGGGGGGAGTCGAACCCGACTCTTCATCCTCAAAGCGATCTGGTCTACCACTAGACAATTGTATATCACTGAAAGGGGCTGTCACTGGTAAAATAACAACGCAAATCTACTGGTTGTGGTCGCTTTTAAAGGGTGAGTCGCCGGTTGATTTAAGGGTCAACGTTATTTTTAGGCAAAAAACAAGGGTCTAATAGACGTGGTTATTTTACCAGTGGGTCTTTTCCAATTGGTCACAGCACCACTGAATCCTCTGTGCCGCTAGTTGGGTCTAAAGACCCACCTCCTGGGGTAAAATTCCTTTCACAACTAACAAAAGGACAAAGAATGATAACGCCTGGTGGGGCGTGGTGTTAAGGGAGCCCGTCGAACGCGGGTGGGGAGCGGTCTCCTACCTCAACTGGACAAGCTACCATCGCGGTTGACAACGACCTGCAACGCCAAGAGCGACCGAAGGGGGAGTCGAAACCCCGACTCTTCATCCTCAAGCGATCTGGTCTACCACTAGACCATTGTATATCACTGAAAGGGGCTGCCAAAAGGACAAATCAACTCAGGGATCAAGTAGACCACAACACCGGGTATAAACAGGATATTTTTTTCCGGGGGAATACATTCCGATCGGAATAGGAGACCCCGTTTTGGCCGAAATTGCCGGAATACGAAACCTACAAATAAAAAAAGTTTTTTTTATATAACTGAATAGACTAAAAATGACCCAAATCGACCCAAATCGGAATAAGGATCCTGTTTTGGGAGGAAAATAGTTAGGAATACAATAAAAAGGAATAAGATTTCCTCTTTTTGATTTGAAAAGAATATCCCTGCGTATAAACAGCGCATAAACAGCGCATTAGCGCTGGTGTCAGCTTGGCAGTAATTGACAGTAACCATATGTATAAAATAAACTCACCCTTGCAGCTTCTGCAGTAATTGACAGTAATCGACAATAATTGACAGTAACCATTTTTCTAAGAACAACTCACCCTTTCAGCTTCTGCAGTAATTGACAGTAATTGATAGTAACCATATTTCTAAAGAAACTCACCCTTGCAGCTTCTGCAGTAATTGACAGTAATTGACAGTAACCATATTTCTCAAACAAAAACTCACCCTTTCAGTTTCTACATTGATTGACAGTAATTGACATTAACCATAATTATCAAAACAACTCACCCTTTCAGCTTCTGCAGCTTGTCTTTCAAAAATCCAAATTCAGTTCTGGCCCTCTCTGACTTGCGCACCCATGCTGGGGCATAGGCCCCCCCCACAGCTCCCATCTCAACATCTTTCCCTCCGTCCCCGAGAAGTGCAGTGGTATCATCATCCCTGCGTGCAAGTGCAGGATGAATTGTATTGAATTGTATTGTTTTGTATTGTATCATCCTTCATGCATGCAAGTGCAGGATGAACAGTAAGAGAGTTTGAGAGCAGTCAGTGGAGGGTGGTGGGTGGAGGGTGCAGGGGGTGGAGGGTTGAGGGGGGTAGAGGGTGGAGGGTGGAGGGATGGAGGGGTTTGGGGGGGCGTGGCAGAGATTCGAGTCTCGTGGTAGCAGAAGGTTTGGCCAAAACAAGTTTCCAGGTAGCGATCGCAACTGGTAGCAGAAAAAAGCTCTGCTATAAAAAGTAATGATAACACCTGGTAGGGCGTGGTATTAAGGGGGCCCCGTTTTACGGCGGTAGGGAGATGCTACTTTACCTGGACGAAGCTACCATGGCGGTTGACAGCGACCGCAAACACTAAAGCGCACCTGTAGGGATTCGAACCCCGCACCTTCATCATTTCACAAGCTCTACCATTGAGCCATTCGTCGAAACAGGATATGAGCTGGTAGGAGTGTACAAATACCCCACACCCACGCCCACACCACCACTCCACATCGTGCAATCGTGAGTTTAGAAAGTGAGATCGTAGCTACTATTAATTATTCATCATTGTGTGAAATGTTGGTATACTTCACAATTGTCATGATATGTTATATTCAACTGCACCTTCCAATACACATGTGCTGTCATTCCGAGCCCCACAACACCACCTACGTAAAGCACTAGTGCACAACCACCTACGTAAAGCACCTTAGTGCACAACGCACCTACGTAAAAGCACCTAGTGCACAACCACCTACGTAAAACACCTAGAGCACAACCACCTACGTAAAGCACCTAGTGCACAACCACCTACGTAAAGCACCTAGTGCACAACCACCTACGTAAAGCACCTAGTGCACAACCACCTACGTAAAGCACCTAGTGCACAACCACCTACGTAAAACACCTAGAGCACAACCACCTACGTAAAGCACCTAGTGCACAACCACCTATGTAAAGCACCTAGAGCACAACCACCTACGTAAAGCACCTAGTGCACAACCACCTACGTAAAGCACCTAGTGCACAACCACCTACGTAAAGCACCTAGTGCACAACCACCTACGTAAAGCACCTAGAGCACAACCACCTACGTAAAGCACCTACAGCACAACCACCTACGTAAAGCACCTAGTGCACAACCACCTACGTAAAGCACCTAGTGCACAACCACCTACGTAAAGCACCTAGTGCACAACCACCTACATAAAGCACCTAGTGCACAACCACCTACATAAAGCACCTAGTGCACAACCACCTACATACAGCACCTAGTGCACAACCAATGGCGTGTCTGCGCCTACCAGTTTGAGTAGCACACCTCCTGTAGCACTCTTTTTTATTTCAGAAAAAGGCTTTGCTTTGAAGCAATAGGGCAAGCTACAACATCCCATACACAAAACCCACACGTACAACACTGTTCTTCTTTTCGGCTACGAGCAGCAGCTTCTAGGCTGCTCCCTGAGCCAGCCACTGGGCTAAGCCTCAAAACTTCGATAGCGCTAGAAAGCTGATTACGTCAGCTTTGAGGTGCACTAGGTTGCTTTAGGTTTGGCTGATTAGCCAGCCAGGGGAGCTGCCTAGAAGTAGATGCTTGTAGCTGAAAAGAAAAACAGTGATTTACAACCTAAAGTTTGAACAAATGGAGGGATTGACACCAAACACACACTTAAACTTCCCCCCTCAACAGTCCTGATAGCACCTTGGCTGCTTTAACCACTCAGTCATGCTTGGTAGTGCAATCCTAAAACTATAAATCGTCTTGTAACTCCTACTTCCATCTGCTCATTGCCCCGAGTTTTATTTTTAGCTTTTTAGCTGGCCAAGTTTCGATTCTTAGCTGTCCACCACCTTCCCCCCACACACACACACACCACCACCACCACCCACCCACTCCCTATCCTTCGATTCTGAGTTTCTGGGGGCTTAGTAATGAAATCCAGGTGTGATGAAGGGGGAGTTCCCCATTCACTCTCTTCCACAACTCCACAAGACATCCTCAGCCATGCAAGGTTGTAACAGCACAACCACAAATCCCTATGTCTTCCCCAATCCTCCCTATCTATTCCAACAAGACCACTACTCAGATGAATCATAGTTTTTATTTTCAGCTTTGAGCAGCAGCTTCTAGGCAGCTCCCTAAGCCAGCCACTGGGCTATGCCCCAAGATTTTGACAGTTCTGGACAGCGGATTCTTTCAGCTTCCAGACACACTAGGTTGCATTCGCTTAGGCTGAATAGCCAGTCAGGGGAGCTGCCTAGAAAATGCTGTTTTTAGCTGAATATAAAAACACCGAGACAAACAACCCTTCAATGAGTTTGAAAGAAACATTTGTAGTCCTCCGGCGTTTGGTTGCGGGGGATGATCCTGAAGTAAGGACTGTCCACTATGTTCCTTGGTGGGTCCACGAGGCAGGACCAAGGGGTTCCCATGATCCAATGGAATTTTCTTTCCCAGTACCCCACTTTCTAGAGAGATTACACCATAAGATCTCGAAGCTGTGCTGGAACCATGCATGCCTAGAAAGAAGTTGACACTGACAGCTGCTTAAATCACCTTTCATCCTCCTCCTCCGAGGGTAGGGCGAGTCGAGCATCGGCCCTATACTTGCGGAAGGCAGGCGTAAGATCTCGGCAGTTCATCTAAGCTAGATTGGTCAATCGATTGGGAACTTTGCACTGAGTGCGCGTAGCAGTCCCCGGCGAGGTTGTAGTTACCGGACGGATTAGCATGGTTGGGTTGCATACAATGAGCCATGCATGTTTTGATATCACCAAAATTCCAGGAAGAGAGGAAGTGGAGATCCGTTCGATGTTCAACGGCGTTGTACCGCTGTACTAAGAATGCAGAGAAACGATTGCAGTCAGGTGGACAGGCGAGGAGTTGGGAGTAATCGAAGCTCTTGCACCCAGCTGCTACTCGTCTTCTCCCCCTTGGGAAGAAGGATAGCTAGCGCTTGCAGAGGCCGATGGCACGGCCGCGCGCGCGCCCCCCGAGGGGCCCCCACTACCCAGCCCACTACCCAGCTCACTACCCCCTTGTAACACCCTCGCACACCCAGCCTCAGCCGGTCCCAACTCTTCCTCATATTAATTGCTTGACGAAGGCCCGATACACTTACGATTCTCAACCCTTAATACATAAGTATTGTCGCACAAGTATAAGTTGTACCGGTGAAAGCAAGGGTGGATCACTCAATCATTGGTCTCCAAAAACACATTGTGAAAGCGCTCTGAGAAACAGACGACAGAAAGAAGGCAATCAAATAGAAATTGTATGAAACGCGGTAACGCATCATAAATAGGGGAAGGTGACGACGCAGAAGCACGCTTTAGCTGGCCCATTCCGGCTCCATGCCGCATTGAGGCAGTCCCAGCCCGAGCCCCAGCACCGAGTTCAACGATGGCTGACTCAATGAGTAAGAGCCAGGAGCGAATCTACTCCCCCCACCAGCTTGTAGCTGCACTTGCGCTCCGCTTTCACAGCAGTCAGGGAGCAGCTCAGGTGCTAGAGATATTGGATTGGGACCGCTACCTCATGGCCTGGGCCTATAACAAAGGCCCTAGATGATGCCGACTCCCTAGTGGACATGACAGGTCAGCTCATATAGAAGACCTCGCTTGATGTGCCTTGGAATGTAGCAGTTGATGACACACTGGATGGGAGAGAGTGTTTGTTGGAACATGTGCACTTACACTCACAAATAGTACAGGCACTGCAAATGTGGGGGGTCTACGCGCACCCTTTATTCTGGCTTATAAGGGTGCATTTCTGGGTGGGGAGGGTGACGTAGGGTGTAGAAAAGGGTGCCTAAGAACCCCCCCCCCCCCTTCCCCCCCAGATTTGCAGTGAGGGAGATTGTTCTAGCGCTTGTGTCCCATATGTGACAGTGCGGCGTGACGCACCACATGCACACAATGGCTCACGAATACTACAGGAGAGACGTACCTGCAAATTTTAGGGGGTCTTTGGCAGCCTTCTCTTCACCCCTGGGGTACCCCTTTCGCCCATTATACACCCATCCAAGCCCAATACAAGGGTGCCACACACTGCTTTTTTTTGTGCTACTCATGGCAGCTTCCCGCCAGCCTCCAATAGCCAGGCACCTAAGGTCAACACCCAAAGCTTGCAGCTGCATTGCGGGAATGCCCTGTCATGTTCAGCTTTCAGACACACTACCTAGCTTCCGGTCTGACCAAGACAGGGAAAAGTAAGCTGCCTAAGAAAGCTGCTACCGCTTAGCCTGAAAAAAACAGTCGTAGCCTAAAAAAAACAGTACGCAGGGGACCGAAAAATAAAAAGTCTTGGAGTGGTGGGCCTCTGAGCCATAACAGGCAGGGTCCGGTACAGGACACTTTGCAAAAAGAGGAACATTGAAAATAAAACTTGCAACCAGAGGTGAACATGACAATGAAGACTTGCAACAAGTGGTGAAACAATGACAATGAAACTTGCAACAATGGTGGATAACCATGACAACTTGAAATCCAGGCACAAGTGGTGAACATGCAATGAAACTATGCAACAAGTGAGACATGCAATGAAACTTGCAACAAGTGGTGAACAACAATGAAACTTGCAACAAGTGGTGAACCATGACAATTGCTGAAACTACGGCGACCTAGCCAGGGTGAACATTAAAATGAGACTTGGAGCAACGAGGTAGAATAATGAACAACTTGCAAAAAGAGGTGAACATGAAAGATGAAGCAGATAATATCCTCAGCTGGGGTGTCACCCGTAGGTGTTTGCTTTTTCCATGCCTTGCTGAGGCTCTCTCTTTATCAAACCTCAATCAACTTAGTGGCCCCAAGCGTCTGAACAGGTTTTTTTTTCAAGTTGTGAAAGGACTTTTCATCCCAGGAAATAGTGTGGGTTTCCCGACACAAAGACCAGGTACGAATAACTAAATAAACTATGAATGGGGGCGATGTGTGTGTATGAAAGGGTTGGCACTACCTGGTTCGCAGAGTGTGGAATTTACCCCATGGTCTTGTGGAATTCAATACATCAACAGTAGGGCCATATTACAAGGCGTGAGGTTGAGGGGGGCAGCCTGGTTTCTTTGCACTGGGGCCAACCACCAACAACTGGTGGTTTGTTGACCCATGACTGATTATTTCATTATGGTTTGACTAGGTGGTTCTGTACATCCACGGCCCCAGTGTCGCAGTTTCTTTTGGGGGCTATGCGAAGCGGTTCTAGGCAGCTCCTTTCACCCACCCTGTGGGCCGAAGCCAGCTGAAGTCAGCTATGTGTTCTGAAAGCTGGCACAACAGGCATTCCAATCAGCCGGTATTCTGCGTGACTTGACTCTGGTCGCTGGCTAATGGAGCTGAGTGAAGCTGCTACGTGTCAGCCAAAATTGAAACAGGCTGCCGCGGTTTTGTGTCATGACTTTGTTTCTGCCGCTGCAGGCTCGACCACGATTTGAGTAGCGGCTCTGATTGCCTGAAGGCCGGCCCAGGGGGGTCCATAAGCAGGCCGAGATTCGAGTCCATGGTAGCGGAAGGTTGCCAAAACAACTTCTCCAGTTAGCGATCGCTACTGCCAGAGGAAAAAAAACTTGTGACATAACTTTGTTTTCTGCTGCTGCAGGCTCGACCACGATTTGGGTAGGCGGCCTGAAGGCCGGCCCGGGTGGTCCATAGGCGAGGCCGAGATTCGAGTCTCATGGTAGCGATCACTACTGCCAGCGAGAAAAAAGGCTTGTGACATAACTTTGTTTTCTGCTGCTGCAGGCTCGACCTTTTAGATTTGCAACACCACTCACACACAACGACGACTCCTCGACAACTTTGGGTGCACATTTTAGATAATCAACAATGAAGTCATATGCAAAGCCAGTCTAAAATGTGTTGTGAGCAATCCAGGGAGAAGATAAAACCAGTTCCGTCTTTCTTTTGCCTTTGGGGGAGTCCTAAATTACACGGGGTTGTTGGGAGCATGTGCAGAGGACCGCAATATTACACAAGGGCACACCAGCCCAATGTTTGGTTTGCACTCATAGGTGTACTTGGGGGTTCAGCTGGTAAACGATAAGATAGGAGGGTCCAGCGCTTAATTGGTGGGGAGTTCAAGGTCAGGTAGATGTGGGAAGTGAGGACGGGATTAGACTAAGTTCGAGTGAGATTCGTGACCACTCATAGTACAAGCCAGAGTCGTGTGTGATGCGTTTGCGGAGGAGTCTGTCTGAGTCCAATGTCAATATAAATCAAGAGGTATCAGACATATAGCGTGGGGACCGTCTACGCATATATATTTCTTGATAGCGATCGCCCTCTCTCTTTGATGTGCGGTATAGATGGTTCACGACGCGCTCAGGCAGTATATCATGCAGTCGGATCGGCATATGAATCGTGATTAAAATCTCCCTCATATGATTTTGGGTATACAATCGTAACTAAGGCCTAGTCAGACTCGAGCCGGCTCACATATGATTAGTCATCATTGAATTTTTGCGCAGTACGATATGCACTATCCAGTGACCGCGACTCTTTCCTAAGATGGTGTTAACAATGTTAAGCGTCAGTTTCAAACTTTGGAACATGGGTGCGCTTGAACTGGGTTGGGTGTAGGAAAATGGGGAAGAAGACGTTTACATGATGCTGGGAGGATGAGGATTTGTGGTTTGATTGGATTGTGTTGGGTGGTTGTGAGGGGTTGGGGTGAGGGGAGAAATTGTCGTGTCAAAGATTGGAGGCTCTTTGAGGTTTGGTGGCTTCTCAGTCGTTGAAATGAGATTGGCGGTGAGAATGAGGTTAGGGGCTGAGGTGCCGGGGTTGAAAGGGGAAAAGCGGGTGTCATGGCTGAATGTGTGGGCGGCTGAAGTGTTGGGGCGCCCTGGAGGTCGGCGGTGAAGGCGGCCCTTGGGGGGTGGTCAGGTCTGAGGCTCTCGGCCGCTGAGGTTGTAAGACAGAAGCTGTGATGAAGGTGGGCGGTTGGAATAAGGGGGTTTGGGGTTCACAGGCTGTGGAGGATGGGGCTGCCATGGGGGGGATTCTTAGGCCTTGAGGCAACCATGACGGTCCACATGGGATAATTATACCTTTCAGCTCTATCCTATCCGCCGATCCAGCTGGGATCGCCTGAGATGACTCCTGCCGTGTTGTAGTACCGAAATGTACGGCTACTGAACAGGACCCCGCCTTGGAACTCCCAACTTTACGAGGGGGCTTCTCCCACAGCGCCGGAACGCAGCCCTCTGGGTGACACCGTGATACTCCTGAGCCCCCAACTTTTGACGGGGGCTCTGCCCCGCCACGACACTATCCCGCTGGGGCCAAACCTGAATAGCCCTGAAACCGCCAACTTTCTTTAGAGGGGCTCGCTGCCCGCCGAGATCGAAACCCGCGAAATATGTCAGACGTGGGCCACTCCCTGGAGGCATATCACGGCCTTGATAACCTCCCAACTGTCGTGAGGTGGGGTTCTCTCTGAGAACGCCGAGCAACGCTGCTCGGGGGTTCCTACCTGATGACCCACCTGCCCAAACCCATACTCTTGCGTCTGAGCGGGGCTCGAGCCCGTGGCACCGCTGGGGCTAGCGGTGAAGTAACCCTCTGGAACACACCAATGCTTGCAGGGCACGATGCAATAACGTGCCCCGCCAAACACGCCCCTGGGCCAGATCGCTGCAGGACCGGCTGGGAGAATCCCCCACTCTCTGAGGGGAGCTCTGTCCTCCTCGACACTCTGGACAGGCGCGCCTGTACTGGAGAGCGTGACACCGAGTGGACGCTGTGCGCCGTGAGAGTCTAGAACCGCGATGAAGGCTATCACAGTAACCGCACTTTTCTGAATGTACAATAACAAAACTTCGTTGGATTGGGGACCTGGTCTGGCTAAGAGCATGATGCATAACTGGCATTTAGTGCTTCTCTGCCGTGTAGTAGGAGTCAGGAAACGGTAGAGGAAGGGGAATGTGTTGACGGAGGAGGGGCAGAGGACGAGTGGGGGTAGGGAGGTGGTGGCAAGGTGGTGTGGGAGGGCGGGGGACGGTGTGGTGGGGAGGTGTTGCGCTAGGTGGTGGGCGGTGCGTGTGGGGTATGGTGGGGTGGGGGGAGGTGTGTATGTGGGGATAAGTGAGTGGAGTGAGTGCTGGGTGCAGCTGGGGGAGTGGGGGTGGTTGGGGGCGAAGAGGCGGAGAGAGGAGGAAGCTGGTCCTATGGGCGATTGTGTGGCACTGTCAGCAATTGAGCCGCTTGACTGGCCGCTATCTGTCCCTTGACCGTTCCTCTCTAGGCTCGTACAACTTCTCTGAACTACCTTTCCAATGCTAAACCATCCCAAAGGCTTCTCGAGTGAGTGGACTGAGGGGGGGAAGGCTGTAAAGATCTACGTTCCTAATTTTGACGTTACACCTGTCAAAGGTTCTCACCAGGCTGGTGGGGTAGGGGGAGGGTAGCAGGCGCGACGGAGGGAGGAGGGTGGTGGAGGGGGGGCGAAGGGTTTAGGTGGGAGGGTGGGGGGGGGGACGGGGGACAGAGGGCTTGGTGGTGTAGGGTGGCTGAGGGTAGTATGGGTGGTAATACGCTTACGACTACAAGTAAGAACATTAAAGCCGTCCAAAGGTCTCATTGTGATTTGCTGCTCCCGGACTTCGTCTTGTTAAGAGCATACTCCTCGCCGTCATCTTTTCCTTCTTACAAGGCCAGTCCACTGCCGCTTCAGCCCACACTAGCTCCACAATGACTCCCTCAAGTACAGGGGAGGTGCTCAGAGCAGACGACAGTGTGTGTTGGGAATGGGGGCCTGGGGGGGGTAAGGCATGGGGAGTGTCAGAAGTTTCTCACAGCGTGATTCAATTTGCGAAACCGTTCGGCACTGTATTGAATCTCGTCTCCTTACTCTTTTGCTCACAAAGTCAAACACTCACTGTCACTTGTCCAAACTGTTCACGGGGGAAGCGCATTAGGTAGATCAGGTCACGAAGCTGCAAGCTGCTACAAGGACAATTCGCAGCCTGCGAGAGAATGAGGTTGAATCTGCAATAAAGCAAAAGGAGGAGCATCCAAAGCGAGGCCAATATGGAGAGTCGGAAAATGAGTTAATTGAGCGCAGAGGCATTATAAATGCTGGGCGTGCGCCGGGGGCGGCGCGGTAGCAAATCTTCTTTCCATGCGAGATCCGTGAGAGAATGATGGTGGGTGCTGCAGGCCTGACAGGTGATGTGACTCATCTGACACTAGGACGTGGGAGTGGTAGAGCGAGAGGCGAGACAGACAGATCAGCGTCGCGAGGTCTCATGTTGTCCATGACCGGATCAGAGACTCTCTTCAACACACGCCTTGCACAACACATCTACTCTTTCACACACCACCTCTCAGAGACACAGCTCGATACACAACTACACCACACACGCACAAGCCCTATCGACCCTCTCACCAACCACACCACCCTCACAACACACCTCGCACAAACATCACTTCACACACACACACTCTTCACAACACCACACCCTCTCACACACACACCCTCTCACAACACACACGACTCCCTCACAACATCAGGAGCACTACCTCCATAGAACGAGCACGCTCCATAACAACACACACTGGACAAACAAACATGCGTCACATGCATATACCTACACCTCTCAGAACACAACACACTCTGAGTGCTACACTATGAGCACCCATCTGTTGATAACTCTAGCGAGCACAGGCCTCCTCTCGATCTAACACACTACCCTCCCGAACGCAATTCAAGGAGTCACACCGCACACACCCTCCTCACAATCGTACAGCACCGGCTCTCACAACACACAACCCTCCTGCGCACCAAGAGGACACGACTTCACTATCTCACGCAACGCAGCCTCGATCGAACACTATACTGTCACAGATAACATCACCCTTGTGATCACGAGACACGCACCCGCTCACAGATTCCCACCCTCGGTGAGACCACACCACACACCCCTTCAATCATATCATCGCTACTTTCTCTCTCTTTTTGCTAACATATCTATTCTTATCACTCTGATTTTTCATTTTACTATATGATATCCACTATCTTTCCTTTGCTTGTTTAGTGCGAACTTAGCAACCTTACTTTCTGTGCACTATTAACATTCAGCTACCTCTGTCACAGACATATTTCACACTCCCTGTAGTAGCAACACACATCCCTCTCATAACTACACACCTCTCACAACACACACCCTCGGGTACTATCAAAGCAGCCCTCCTCGACAACACACAATACTTCTCACAACACACTATCGCTTCAATACACACACCCTCTACAAACACACCACTCATCACACACAGCGAGCACTCTCGACAACACCACCCTCTCACACACAAACAC